>JANIJG010007168.1:72759-106817 GCA_024611175.1 Megaceryle torquata
TGTAATTTATTATTCTTCCCCAGATGCAGGACTCTGCACTTATCCTTGTTAAACCTCATTAGGTTCTGCTCTGCCCAATTCTCCAGTCTGTCCAAGTCTTGCTGGATGGCCACACAACCTTCAGGTGTATCAGCCAAACCTCCCAGTTTGCACTAAGTTTGCACTCCTTAATTTGCACTAAGGTTGAGTTCTGCACCTGGATATCTAAGAAACTTTTATTTTACTCTAAAAAGATAGCATCATGCATCCAGTTTAGCTCTGATTTTAATTTTCAATGTTAAGTTTTAAAGGGGGCCCAAACCAAATTTATTTTGCTATAAGTACAAATTACAACATTTAGCTTATTCAGAGTTAAGTAATATCATGGGGGTGAGACACTGTGAGAATTGTGGAAAATTAAGAATAACTAAACTGAAAAACAGAATGTATTTTCCTTCTGACTGTTCTGTAGAGAGATCACAATCTCCAAAGCTGTTAATAGCTATTCACAGTTTGGTTGTCACTGTTCCATATTTTTCTTTCACTTGTGAATGTATATGGTTTCAGCATGTCAAGCTTGTTTCTGAATGCCTTCCAGATATGATGGCATGTTAGGAAAATTGAAGCTTATTCTGGAGGAGAAGAACATTTCCCCTAGATCTGATACAAGTAAACATGGGTAAGGATAGAGAAAAATACCCAAGTAGGTTAATTACTTAGTTATTCTTTATTTTCCTATTCAGATTTTATTTTACTTTCTATCCATTTGGTTTAGGACTTCAAGAAAATGTTATATTTAAGTCTCTATTAGGAATGCTAATTTTCATAGCAGCTTTAAACTTTGTACCAGAGGGTTTTTTTTCTAGTGATGCAATGCATATATTTTTAATAGGTAACATTTTAAATTAGTTTGGAAATTATGTTAGAGATGCCAAATCTTTCCTGCTTTCTCATGTTTCAGAGAATCATAAATTATATTGAAGGGGTCCTTCAGAAGATAATCCAATATTCAGAAAAGGTGTAATTAGATCAGGTTTCTCAGGGCCATGACTAGACAAATATTCAACATCTCTGAGGACAGAGGTTCCCTCTTCCAGTATTTAACTATTGCCATGGCAATAAAATAATAAAATAAAAATTGTCTTATCAGTGCACACCTACAAAAACGTATAGCTCCAGTGTCTGTGTATGCTCTGATCAGAGGGTTCCAGATAGCAATAAGATCTCCCTTTCACTTTCTCTCTTCAAGCTGAATGGGCCCACTTCTTTCAGGCTTTCTCATGCACGAAGTCCTCCAGCCCCTTGACCTACACCGGCCTCACTTCAGTATGTCAGTATCATTCTGGTACTGGTGAGCCCAAAGCTGGGCATAGCTCTAAGAAGTGCTTATTTAAATGGATCATTTCCATCTCTAATTTCCTACTGTGGAACCTTTCTGCCCTGTTCCCTAACACTTTGGGCAACTCTTTCACCTTTACTTATCTGTCAAAGCTACAAGGTCATTTCAGAAGAAGGAATTTAAGGTATGTCATATTATATGTTGCCCATGGCCAGGAGCAATAGCTGTTGCCACACAGCAATATGCTGTGTGTGGAGTAAAGATTTCTACCTGCTGGGAAAATTTCCATTAAAAGCTTCCAGTCATATGAGAATTTGCTGCTTTATTGCCATAAACAAATAACATCTCAGAAATACTGTTATTAGAATTTTACATTAAAGTGCAAAGAGCTGAATCAAAACATTACTGCAGTTCAGTTTTGAAGATGATGGCAAACCGTGCTTTTCAGCTTTCAAGGGAACTGCCTCCGACTCCCACTTCTTTCCTTTTTTTCTATTCAGCAAGAACTGTAGGCAAGTGGCTCAGAGTTTTGCTGACACACCAACACCTATAAAATAGTATGTTGTACTGATGCGTGAAAAGCACTCGGCATTAAGTTCTTGAAATAATCAATTATTTAGCAGCTCATCACATTTACTGTCCACTGAAGGATCTTTATAGCAATAATGAGGTCACCGCAATCATATTCTCTGCTTTTGGCATTTCATCTACAAAGCCTCCACACAGCCACAAAAAAAACTTAAAAAGAGTGTCGTTTGGAATCTGGTCTAGTCTCAGCAGGAGATGATTGCTTTTTAATTCTCCCTATCTGGATACCTTCTGTACAATAAAGTGCTCTGACTTGCAAATGATAGGGGCCTCCAGTCATTAGAAGCTGTGGTTGTGTATTGACTTCACTGGCCTGGAATTAGGCCTGTGGAATGGTGTTAGATATTCCCTATTAGGTGGGAAAGCTAGTTGGAAAATTGTATTCAGGAACCAGGCCTTCTGAGTTAAAAAAAAAAAAATAAAAAAAATATCCTTTAAGCATGCTATGACCTATCCCCCACTAAAGAAAGAGATGCTTTTGGAAGAACACCAGTCAAAAAATGAGTCTGAAATATTGGCATTTACACATTTTTTCTGAAACTTATATATATATATATATTTTTAAGCAAAAAAAGAATAATGTTCAAGGAACTAGGAGTCTCAATCATTGTTTTCTAGACTTCTTAAGGGGACTGTATATAATGTTAGTAAAACTATGAAATTGAAGAATTATCCTCATGAGGTGATTGTTTGATAATATTTATAGATTTTTCTGATATTAATTGTTAGATGAAGAATATGAAAATCAGTAAAATTTAGGGAGGGTCTTTGGCATGAGAAGGTCATTTGCTGTGTTGCTGTGTCTTAG
Organism: Megaceryle torquata; assembly: GCA_024611175.1. Taxonomy (NCBI): domain Eukaryota; kingdom Metazoa; phylum Chordata; class Aves; order Coraciiformes; family Cerylidae; genus Megaceryle; species Megaceryle torquata. The sequence continues at coordinate 75,474 of JANIJG010007168.1, forward strand.
TGCTTTTCTGAAAAGGGAAGCTTGTGCACAAAGAAAAAAAATTAAATTGCATTAAGAGAGTGTGCAGGTGTAGATGTGCCCACAGGTGTAGGAATGACTGTTCTGCCTTTCACAGGCTGCTTCTGTGGACCTACCTGTTACTGGTCCAACATTTCTAAAGGTGTCTTAATCAGCTAAAAATTGGACATTTATGTTCTTTTTTGCTTCTCTCTCCTATTTCCTCCGGAATATATGAAGAAGATTAGAAACTTGATTTCGTCTAATCTGAGATAGTTCTTGTTCTCTTCACAACAGGACATGGTTGATGGCTGCAGGAGACATAACAACAAAATGGTGTGGGAGAAGGGGATGGAGAGTTGTTAAACTGAGAAAAAGAAGAAAAAGGGCATAATTTTAGTTACTTTCTGTTTTTATTTTGCATATATAAATGTCAATAACTAATAGATATTCCACAGAAAAATTTACTTATGAAAATTTCCAGAAAGATCCAGAGATTTCCTGCAGAATACCCAAAGCCCATGTTACTCTTTTCTAAGGTTAAAAATGCAAGCAGAAACAGATGTATTAGCAGTCAGACAGACTGATAGGTTGACAGAAACTGTGATATATGGCTGCAGTGAGAATTCTGCATTGCATGTCAACAGAGAAATATTTATTGGCACTACATTATATTTATGGATGCAATAGCACAGCCTAAATATAGTGCCATTTTAAAATACAGTGCTAGAACTCATTAAATACAAGTAGGAAATTTAAAATGCAGTTTACTCAGAGATTTCTTGCTATTCACTAGTCCTTCATGTTAAAATAGTATTAAATACAGGAGGTTGGATTGAAGTTCATCACCACAGAACACTAAAGCTGATGAATTTACCAAAAGATTACTTTGGCCCTGAATCAGTCGAAAATAACAAGATGTGTTGGTAAATGTCAGCTCAAGTTTACAGGTCACAATTTTAGAACTAAAGCAAAAACATTTATGCTGATCTGGGGAAAGAGTGACCTTGTTGATAAAGAAATCTGAGATAGTATGGCTCCTGTCAAAGCCGGAAAGAATCTTTATATTACATAGCTGTGATAAATGCAGTTTTTTGTTATGCACAGCATACTGAAATGGCCCAGGATTCTGTAAGGTCTGATCAGCAGTGAGTTACAGATATGCCCCTTAGCCTTTTCAGAAGACAAACCCTCTTATTTGCATCATTAGATTGGGAAGAAAAAAAAAAAGTCTGTTGTCTTTAAAAATATTGGTTTTTACTAGTACTTTATGCAGATAACATGCATAGATTTGAAATTTAAACTCTGAATAATCATGGTGCTTGTGTATAGTATAGTACACAACTTGCAGTGTATAACTTGCAGACACACACCTCCAGTTCAATAAATAAGCAGCATTCGTATTAGAGATACAGTTCAGCTGACTCAGTTACTCAAGAACTAAAGGTACAGTTTCATTCTTAAGTATTGCAGATCTCAGAAAGGTTTGTGCATTTTTCTAGGGTTTCATGGATGCCAGTGCCTCAGCTAGGCAGGTTATGGCTGCATCAATGACGTTTATGCATGCTGCAGTCATGCTTTAGTTTGTGCATAAAGTCAACAAAAGTACAGTGCTTTCTTTCTCCTTGACGTGTCTGATAGAAAATTTAGGCCTTATTTGTATATTGGACTGTGGTTTCATCCTTTGCACTGGGAATATAAAAAAGAATTAGGGAACTCAGCAGGTATGCTCATTTGTGGGGAAAAAAAAAAATAAATGCAGTAACCAAAATAGGAATTAAATTCTTGTCTTGTTGGAGACTATGGCAGTTCTTCTGTTGATTCCAGTGTGACAAGATTTCAATCAGAATCATAAATGAGTCTGTAAGAATTTTTCTTAGAGAAATATCCTTTCATCATCTTTCTTTCAATATTTTCTGACTCTCATGCTAATACACAGTTGTGAAATCTTCTATCCCATTAAGCAAATCAGGTAAACATGGTTGTGTCTAAATGCATCTATGAAAAAAATGAATTTTTCGTGGTTTTAAGCTAAGATGTTTCTTCAAATATCTGCATCAATCTTTAAGCTAAGGAGAGACTAAATGGCAAGTGCTACTGCACACAGTTAAATATTTATTAAAGTAGATGTGGAACTAAATGAGGCAAAGTGAAGAAAATGCAAAGACCTGGAAGGGCAACAGTATTTAGATTTGTCTAAATCTAAAGAATATTTCAGAAACAAGAAAAAGCCTCATTTTCCTTCTTTGGTCAGTTTGTAGCTGTTACGCTGACAGCCAGTATAATGGAAGATGTTGCCTCTCCCTTGAGATTAAATTACCACAATAGGAAAAACAGTGTGGTCTCAACTACACAAAAAATTTAAAAAGCCAAAAAAATCCCCCCCCACCCCCCTGCCCCACCAAATCCTACATAGGATCCTGCCACAAAGTCCTTAACAGTATTTTTTAAGTTCTTATATGAAGGGCACAAGCCCTGCTAGCTTCTGGCAAGAATTGTACTTATAATCTATTCAGATGAATATCCCATCCAGTTATGGATTTGTCCCTCACCAGCATCCCTGCCTCCAGAGTGAAGTTCATGGACCATATTCCTCTAGTGCAGAAATCCTGTGGTAACCACTTGTAGTTAATCCATGGATTTTTAACTTGTTATTGTAGTTTGTCTGCTGTGAGCATGGTCATATTCTGCAGACTTAGAAGTTCTTGGTTTTTTGTCAAACTGATATAAATTCTGAGCTTTAAAGCTCCTTTGCTTTTTTCTGAAATCCTTAAATTTGTACAGAAAATAAACATCACTGACTGTCCCCTTTTCTGAAATCCTCCCTCTGTGAAAACATGATTTGCAACAGTTTCAGTGACTTCATACTTGGAAAATTTGAAAAGTCCGAGGTTAACATACTGTCTGATGAAATGCAGCTCATTTTACGTCTAGATGGAAATGTCTCCTTGACTTTTTTTAAACATGGAGACAGGCTGGGGTGCAGAGGTCTGTCTTAGAGCTGTGTCATTTAGAAGAACATAAATTTTACTTCTAGGGCTACTGTTGTCATGCTACTGGAGAGTCTGTCTTTCACATAGCTCTGTAGCTCTGGATCATATGCAAAATTGTAAATTCCTTTATTACAAATTTGTAAGCCTTATGTGCTTTGTTTTGGTTTGGTTTTTTTTTTTTTTTTTTTTAGTAATAGAGATTGTGTTACAGAAAGCAAAGAGAAGTGTCCCCACTGCCTTTGGAAAGAGATACCTTTTTGTGAAGTTTGGCCAGTATGAAAAATGCAATGGAAAATATATGATAGTCAACAACAGATGAGGATGAAAAGTGGATTTTTATTTTTCATCTACTTCCCATTTAGGAAGAGAAACTCAAGTGGTTTGTTCATAAATGACCATTATCTGAAATAGATACAAATAATTTTTGATCTCTCTCCGAGAATCCTTCTTGTCTTTCATTCAGTTCTTGAAGATTCTTCCCAAACTGACTTCTGTACTAGGGTAAATCCAAATATGCAAAGACAGAACAAAAATAAAAGTATTCTATTTCCATGGCAACATCAATTCACATTCTGCAGGTACTACAGCTGCCAGTTAGTCCGTTCACTAAATGAAAGCTCCTGGAGGCTCTTTATGCTGTAACATTTGGCCAAAAATAACTTGGCATGCCACAGTTTTCCCACAAACCCATAGAGAGAGTGAGATTAAACTGACTGGCAAGAAGACTGTCAACTTGTTTAGTGTCTTCATGCTAACAGGAAGAGTCTAACCATTGGAGAGGGAAAAAAGGCGGTTGTTTATGGTTGGCACATTATTTTCATGGCCAAAAAGGTAAAATATTTATGCTGTTGAAAGGAATATGGAATATCTTCTGTCTTGTGCACCCCAAGGGTAAAGGTAATTTGTTTTACAGCAGAAAACTATGATAATTCCAAACGTTCTGATTTAGAATTAATTGCAGTTTTTTGAACTTACAGTGACAAAACTAGGCAGCTACTTTCAATGAATGCTAATGAAAGTAAATTTGGTTTTCTTAGTCAGATTTGGGCTTTCTAGTGGTATTTTCAAAGGGAGACATAAAATTGTTTCATAACCATTTTATGATGAACTTCTATAAGTAATCAGATATTAACACATGATCCTAAAATTGGTATCTCTCTTACCTGTCTTAAGCAGATCTTAATGTGAAGCAGGTGTTGTATAAGCGCTTCATAGGAGTATTCAGTATGAGACACTAAGAAAAAAAAGTAAAGCTTTTTTTGACATTTGCATAGTTAGTGTTTAGACCTGTAATTATATCTGATTAACTTAATTAAAACTGGGACAGACAATCCTGATCTGATTTTTTTAGAAACCTGTGCAAATAAGCCATCATCAAGAAGGAGTTGGTGTGATGTGTATTTTAATGGTAGTCTTGGGAAAGTGTACTGCAATGTAGTGAAAATCAACTTCTGGAGAAAAAGTGGGCATCTTACCAGTTAAACCTAGGCAGAAATAAAAGCATTCCTGAATAAAAGTAGTTTACAAGCTTTCTAATTTAAATTTATTAAGCAAATAATTTTAATTAATGGTAGTATTTTCTTGAGAGACTTTTGCCTTCATTTATCTCTAAAGCTCTGCAGACCTGCCAGCCAGTTGAGTTTACAGGTTGGGTTACTGCTTCGGGACATAGCCATTCTGCCAGAATTAGATGCAGGTATAAATTGGATTTAAGCCCACAAAGCAGGCTGATTTAGGTTATGTTGGAATTGGGATTTTAAAACCTCTTTGCCTATGTTAGCAGATTTACATCATTCTGAGCTGCGATTGTAAACTCTAAGCATGCCCACCACAAGCATGTTCAGGTAGTTAAAAGGCTGCATACTGAAATTTTCTACAGCTACAGAAGAAAAGATTGTTTACACATAAGCATAAAAAATGTAGCCCCATGTTATTTTTCTTTTTTATGTATTCATAGCTGCTGTTTGATGATATTACATTACTGTACAGTGTATTCAAACCTCTACAATTGACTTTTAGTACAGTCTATTCACTGTGTGTTTTTCACCTTAACTGATGAATTGCTTACTCATTTTTGATAGTTTGGTGATTTTGATAATGCAAATTTTTACTGCATAATAATGATTAATGTACTTTAAACTTTCTTTTTCTTTTGGCTAATTTGTTTAGATTTGAACTTTTACCTACAACATAGCCAATAGTAGGAACTCCACTTTGATGTTTTGAAGACACAGTGTGCAAATACTGCCACCTAAACTTGATCAGATTCTCTGGGGAATCTTTTGCACTTGCATAACTTTCATTTAATATATTTTGGGGGGAATACTGCTTTTGAAACTCTTCCTTCATATGCCTTAGGATTGTATCCAGGCATATTAGCATGCATGTTTTGTTTTAAGAGCTAATGTATACAGTGACCATATTTTAAAAAATTATTATTAATTTTTAATTTGTGCCCTAGTGTATGATACCTTCTTTATCTCAACACGAGGTGACTCCCAAGTATGCATTGGACAGGCCTTCTTGTATGACACCTAGTGGGCAGTCCACACAGATAGTCTTGGAATGCTCTCCACATTAGTCAGGGATGATTAGCTTTTATCAAATACACAAACATGGCATTTGAGAATACTATGCAAAGAAGGCATAAACATTATCAGGGGATCCTTACTGATGGCAGTCTGTGTTGCATCCTTGACCTGTAAAGCACCACTATTTAGTCATTTAAGGGAACATGAGGTATTTCCTGCCTTGTTCACACCATTAGGTGCTACCACCAGCCATTAGAATACACATCAGTGCAACCTGGATGCTTTTAATGGTATCTGTAAATAAAGGAGAAAGTCAGAGCAGGCAGTGCACATTTCAGTAATGCACCGTGAAAATGCAGAAAGAAGAATAACAGTGAAACCAGTAGGGCCATTCATTCACCTCATTTTCATTAGGAAAGACAATGTGCTACATCTCTGCTCATTCTGAAAAAAAACCAACCTTGTCAGGTAAAGTGTTGGTATCTCCCTCATTTAGGAGAAGTAACTTGATGGCAGAATCGTTATATTTTTCCAAGTTTCTGTAGGCATTATTATGTCCCATTTATAGAATCCTAGAGTCAGTCTGGTTGGAAGAGACTTTCAAGATCCTGAAGTCCAACTGTTAACCCAGGACTGCCAGGACACCACTAAACTGTTTCCCTAAGCACCACATCTACATTTCTTTTGAATACCTCCAGGGATGGCAACTCTACTACTTCCCTGGGCAGCAGGCTCCAGTGCTTGACAACCCTTTTGGTGAAGAAATTTTTCTAATATCCAACCTAAACCTCCCTAGCACAGTTTGAGGCTGTTTCCTCTTGTCTTATCACTTGTTAACGTAGGAGCAAAGTCCAACCCCCACCTTGCTACAACCTTCTTTCAAGGAGTCATAGAGAGCAATAAGGTCTCCCCTGAGCCTCCTTTTTCCCTGGCTAAACAGCCCTAGTTCTCTCAGCTGTTCCTCTTAAGACTTGTTCTCTAGACCCTTCACCAGCTTCATTGTCCTTCTTTGGACATGCTCCAGCACCTCAGTGTCCTTCTTATAGTGAGGGGCCCAAAACTGAACCCATTAATTGAGATGCAGCCTCACAGGTGCTGAGTATAGGAAAAAGATCTGTTTTTCTGTTCCCTGGTCCTGCTGATCATGCTATTTCTGATACAAGAGAGGATGTTGGTGGCCTTCTGGCCATCTGGAGACACTTTGGGCTCCTATTTAGCTGGCTGTTGACCAACACCCCCAGGTTCTTTTCCACCAGGCAGCTTTCCAGCTACTCCTCCCCAGTCCTGTAGTGTTGCAGGGGGTTGTTGTGACCCAAGTGCAGGACCTGGCACTTGGCCTTTTTGAACTGTACACCATTGGTCTCAGCCTATCAATCCATACTGGCCAAATCCCGCTGTAGAACCTCCCTACAAGGAGACTGATCAGGTCAGACTGACAGGCCTGTAATTCCTCAGATCTTTCTTTCAGTCCTTGTGAGTCACATTTGCTAACTTCCAGTCAACTGAGACCTCTGTGGTTACCCGGGACTGATGATAAATGATGGAAAGTGGCTTGGTGATCACTTTTACGAGCTCCTACTGCCCTTTGGTGGATCTCACCTGGCACTATAGACTCGTGTATGTCTAAGTGGTTGCATATTTAAGTATGTTGATCTTAGGATCCCCAAATACTTAAGTGTTCTACAGTCTGTTCTGCACCAGCCTTCCATTTCCCCTTAGAAAACATTTAGATTTGACTGCTATTTCTTCTGAAGTTGAATTTTTTTTTTTTTCCCAGCAATAGCCTAGTTGCTGCTAAACTTACATGCCATATTTCTTACATGGGGTCTAATAAAATAAAGATTAAAAAATCATGATAAAGACATACATTCCCCAAAACAATTAAGAACATGGTTTAATTTAAACATAGAAAGAGTGGTCATAGGAAAGATGAAGTAGGACATATTGAACTACAGCATTCACTTTTAACAGGAAGCAGATATTTTTGGAAGTATTGAAAAAGTAATTGCAACAATATAGTGGCTTTATAGGAATAAAGCAGTGTTTGTTACTGATTTAATGTTATGTTTCTATTCAATACACTTTCCAATATAGTAATCATTTTAATAACAGTATGAAATATTATTTTCTTTGTAATCTATTTTTTCTGCTCTTTTTGACTACAGGAAAAGTGAAAAGGTCACTTTCTTTTATGAAATACATATCTTGGTAATTTGTGACTTAATAAGACAATGCAGTCTGCCTTGACCCAAATCTCCCAAGTGTTTAGTTAACTAGATGATCACCACATTCATGGGATGTAGACACATATGCCACATAAAATTTGTGCTGCTAGATAAGAGTTTATGAGAGGTTGATAACTTTTGCCCACTACAAAGTAAGGCTGGTCTTGTAGACTGGGAAATACTTTTGGTTCCTTGCAGTCACGGCATTTTAGCAGAGAGACTTTGGGGATCTAAGCTACCTTGCTTTCTATGCAGTTGAATGTAGCCCATCCTGAACTTTGCCCAGCCCATCCTGAACTTTGACACATGGCTTTGCTTATGGAGAGTAAAACAGACAAGGGCAAGTATGTGATAAGATGATCACAAGAATTCAAAAGCAGTTTGTAAGACTTCCCTTTTTTTTTTTGCTGTTTTGTGAAGCCATCAATTTAGGTGCACATTAATCTGATCTCACCAGGAATCAAACAAAAAACCAAAAAAGTCCCATCATATGAACATGGCCATTAAGCCAACTTCTCTGCAGAGTTATGCATTTAAAACTTAATTACAGCTGAATCTTTCTTGACCTTTGACATTTCTATGTCTTGAAGTTTATGTAGGTTTGTTTCTGGATGATAGGAAGAAGCTAAAGAAACTGGTTAAAAGCCCACAATCACATAGTATCATTAATTACTATTCCTGCAGGTTAAAAATTTGTAAGTTAGCACTGGTGTTTGGTACTTACAATGGCTCATTAGTGAAACATACAGTACCAGCTCCTGGAAAATAAGATCAGCTGCCTAAACTGAGTATCTTTAATTACTTAGAATATTCATTCTTTTTCCCCTTATTCAAGACCAAATTCAGTCTTGCTATTATTGTCTCAGCACACAAGTGTTGGTGGTAGAGATAAAGTCAGTAACAAAGTCCTGACAGTAGGCATTAATCTTTAAGATTAATGGAGCAATTCTATACACTGGTTATGTATTAATGAAACATGAGTGTGGTACATTGTAACAAATTTTGCTCCAGCAACCTGTAAAGATGCTTTGTGGCAACAGAAGTTCACCATGTGGTTGCTTCCACTCACTGTAAAGACTGTCAACAGTACTATATATGATCTTATGTCATCATGCATGTGAATGAAATTAAGGGCACATGTTTATTATTGCCTAGCCTCAGTAATTACATATATATATTTATTTCATAATAATTATCAAAATGTGAGACTAAAATATTTTTCTTACTAGTCCCTGAAAATCTGCAGAGCACGAACAGTGTTTTGGGTTTCTTTAATTAGAAACACCGCTTGTCACTGGGCAGGCCCCAAGTGACCTTGTTTTGCTAGTGGAAATCCCAGAGAAATAGTTTAATTGGAGTACCCAAAACTGAAAGTTACTCTCTGACCACCATCTGTGCGTTAGCCTGGTTGCCTATCAGCATAGGCTACTGTGATTACTATAAGGATGTATGAAATGAAGGAAACGCAATCAGGTAGTCAAGTTTTGCAGTTGTGAATTCAAGCACCAGTAAAAAAAAAAAAACCAAAAAAACCAGTAGATATTACTATCAGGAAGATTGCCATATTTTAAAAATTATGGAAGAGGAATTTAGAGTAAGTCTGTTGTTTCTAAAGATTACAACATATTTAGTGTGAAATTCGTTAACAGTTTTGGAAAACATCTACTGCTTCTTTCAGCCCAAACAATTTATGCAAAGTACTGTAACAGTAAGCAACTTTTAAAAATCTAACATTTGTTGCCAAAGTGCCTGATGGAAGAGGTTAAACATCCACAGTGCAACATAGGAACTTTAACTGAAGTTGAAAATTTTCAAAGATTTCCAAGGGATTTGACTTGCTGATTCTACTCAAACCCCTCTACACATAATAAAAGAGATAATACCAGTGAAACTTCTTTTTTTCCCAAAGATTATGTGATTTTTCTTCTTTTGAAATGAAGATAATTTCAGAAAAAATGATTAATGATTCAGTTACTGGGGTTATATACTCAAATCCACACTTATCACAAATGATTATCAATCCAAAAGTGTATTTTCAAAATAATGAGAACAGGAAAACTGTGGCCTCTTTCCAGATGTCTTCCTGGAATTGACAGATGATATAAAAATATGCAGCCAGAGTTATCACCATATTGGCTCTATCAATACAAACAATATTTGGGGAGCCCCTGTGCATACAGATATAATTTATTGCTATCACAGGCATCATAAGCATGACAGAGAAAAAGTTTTCTTGTGATATGAAAATACTTTTAGCATGTAGCTGTCTAAATAAGACACCTTTTGGAAATTATGGATGAGGAGATTTGAAAAAGACAGTGAAAGAAAGACAATCCCTGTATAATTAAAAATAAGCATCTGCCTTCCTTTTCCTTTGCTAATTTAAGTATTCACCCAAAGTGAGACAAAGTGCTTGAATTAGGCTGCAGAATAGTTCATTGTTTTACAGCAGGCATCCATGACACTATTTATATACACAGACAGACAAGCAAATACAGAGGTACTTCACTGCATCTGGCCAAATTCATTGGGCAAGCTCATCTGTTGACATTGTTTTTATTTGAATTGTGATGTCTCAAGCTTTGATTTGCTTCTAGCTTTAGAGCAGTAAGTAAAAAGGAGAAGGTTTAATGAAAAAGGTTCCTTGCCCTCCAGCCTTCACCTCTTGAGTGCCTGTAACATCCACATGCCTTTTCTACAAGTATAGAACATCACAGGGTTTTAAACTGAATTAGAACTTTTTTGGGAAAAAGTCTTCCATTTAAAATTTTATAGTTCTTTTAGGTATGTGACACACTAAATATCAAAGCTTGAGTGGGTAAGACTGAAGGCATATGTCAGTTCAGTGAGAATATGATCACTTGCTTACTTGCTTATTCTAGTTATTGCATGACAGTGACAAGAGGCAGTATTTTCATGTCAGAAATTTATTAATAGTTTTCCTTTGGTAATTCAGAATGGTTGATGACTTAACTGGAATTTGCCTGTCAAAGTTGTAATCTCAGTCACAGCTGCTGTGTCTGCAGTAAAGCAGAAGTAGATCAAGTCAAAACAACTTGCTGTAGTAAGTTACTGATATTATGATGTAAGCCTTCAGGGCCCAAAAAAAAAAAAAAAAAAAAAAAAAAAATGAATAAAAAAAAAAAATAAAAATAAAAAAAAAACCTTAAAGGAAAAAAAAAAAAAAAAAAAAAAAAAAAAAAAAAAAAAAAAAGACAGAAAAAGGAAAAAAAAGGAAGAAGAAAATGCTGATATAAAAAAAAATGTCAGAGTACTATATATTTTCAGGAACAATAAAGACAGAAGGGAAAAATGATAATATAGTTTGTTCTTCTCTGTAGCATAAGTCATATAATTTAATGCAAATCTCCATAACTACAGTTTAACTGTATTGAAGTATGTTTCCAGAACACCATATTCTGCAGATACGCAAATATACTGAAATCCAACTTGTATCATTAAATAGCAGTAAACTGGAAAAACTCTGAAGTGAGGAAATATTTAGTGTTTATTCTGTGAAAACTGCTGAAATTAGGGCTGGGGAATAGTTGCATCTCAGTGTAGCTGCAAACGTGAAAATGGAAGGTGGGGGGAGCTTATCTTGATTTTTTTTTTTTTTCCCATCTCCCACAATCCCCTATTGAAATGAAACTCAGAAAAGGTTCCATTGGGAGCATACCAGACAGAGTAAAGTGAGACACTGTCTTTCCTGAACAATTTGAAGCATGGTATTACAAAATATATCATGTTGGTATGAGTGTTAAGGAAAGCTTAGTGTTAATTCACACCACCAAAGTGCAACAGACAATGCAGACTGAAATCTCAGACCTGCACAGGAACAGCAGGGCTTCCCTGCTGCCTGCACTACTACAAACAGCTAATTCATGGAGGGAAACCCAGCAGAGGAAATGCTATCCTTGCCTTGGCCCTGAAGTGTGCAGCACCACTGTCCAAAGTGCTGTGGACACGGAGGTGCTCCTGTGCAGTGACTGATTGTCCCTGCCATGTGTTCTTTCAGGAGTGACAGAGGCAAGCATTCACTTTGTATATGCTTGATAGCAAAAAGTGATCTCCAAGAAAAATGAAGAAGCACCTTAAAAAGTGGAGACTAAAAGGGCAGCTAAAAGAACAAAATATTTGCAGGTGACATGGCAACTGATGAAAGATCACATATTGGAGATCACGTCATCCATTAAAAAAGCTATGGAAACACTATCAAAAGCTGCCATGGTTAAACAAAAGGGTAACTGAAGATAACAGAAGAAAGAAGGCATCCTTCTGAAAGTTAATGTTATGTCCAAAAGAGGAAAATAGGAAATAACAACCTCTATCAGCTTTTATTGTGTGGAAATATAACATTTATGGTATTGAGAAAAGAATGCATCTACTTACAGACACAAGAGAAACAGAAATTCTGCCAGAGTATGCAGAGGGGCCAATAGATTAGAAATGTGAAAAGACTGCTAAGAGAAGATAAGAGTGTAGCAAAAGAATCATAAAGAATCAGTTGCCAAAGAGGAGGTCTATGGAAGAAATAGACAAAATTAATGTTAATAAGTTGCTAGCACCAAGCACTCACAAGCACTCAGGTATCAAAAAACCCTGATATAGTATAAGAAGTTCCAAAAAAAAAAACCACCCAGGGAAAACCAAAAATGTTGCAGAAGAAGAGGATAGTTTCTCACCCATATAAAAACCTGTCTAAAAAGCAGGTCACAGTTTTAAGAGACTTCTTTGGGAAGTCACCTACAAGAGAATGAAAGAGTGTGAATAATGAGTTGACAGAGGCTTCTGACGGTGCACAGTTTTTCCAAGTAACATGAGTGAGGGCTGACTCTGAGAAGTTAAGTAACTGTGTGAGAAAAAAGCAGGCAAAACTCGGTAATATAATTACAAAGTAGTGCACGTATGTGTTGTGTTACAGACCATGAGTTAATTGTCAATATTCAGTTGTGAGATCTGATTTGTGGTAGTTCTCAGTTCAGCATTCCTCCAGGTCAAAAAGGAACTATGTTTCAGGAGGTGAGAAAGGGCTAGGCTCCAAAGGAACCATTACTATGCCATCCCATAAATTTGTGGTGTATGTGTCTATCAATCCATGCTGTACCAGGATGCTGTGTACAATGGGATTCACTTTGCACTTCCGGAAAGAGGCAGCTGATTCAGGGCAGATTCAGATAAATGTGACAGTTGGTATAGATCTGATTGCACATACAGAATTATCTTATAGTTTGACTTCAGTCTAGGAATAAGACTGCTGAGGGCGCACATGACTGAAGACTGCAAAATCTCAGGTGTCAAGGAAGGTGTGGAAAAGAATCATTATTCTTTTTCTCTCCTTCCTCCTCTCCCCATAAGAACAAGCTATCAGATTGCATTATCTGGTGGTAGATTTGAATGAGCAATGGGATGTATGTCCTCACACCTCTCATAATTAAGCTGAAAAATTTACTGCATGCAATGTCAGGGATACTACAAATTTACATGGATTTTAAAAGTGGTTGAACAAATTCATGGCAGGAAACATCCCATAAGGGACTATTAAATACAAAGATGCCATTAGAAGCTCAGGAGGTCCCTATGTTACAGCGTGATAGAAAATGGGAAAGTATTCTGCTGAAATATCAGTATGTACTTACCCTGTTCTTAAAGTCTTTATTGGGCCACCCACTAACATTTACTATCAAAGATTGTATAGTATGATCTAGCCTGGCTGCCTTTATTTTTTTGTTAAGTAAGTAGTATGGCTTTTATTAAAAAAAAATTCATAACTACTGAGTAAAGGTGTCCTTTTATGCAGTAGATCACATAGAAAACATAGGATCATATAGAAACATAGGAGTTCAGATCATTCCCTGACAGAAGGCAATAAAACCCATATTGTCTACCTGTTTAGGAGGAACACCTGAACATAGTCAGAATAGCTATCAGTCTTTTAGGTTCAGAGGAAAGTAAAATGCATTCTTAGTCTCTTCTGTTGATACTTCCATGCTATGTAAATAAGTTAATGCTCAGTAGCACAAGTTCTGGAATTGTTAAATCCCCCTAAATGTGTTTTGAAACTACCAGACCAGAGAATCACTCCTTCCCTCTCCCTCTCTCTAGTTCAGTTAGTACTTTAATACTTCAAGGCTAGTGTGATGAAAGAGCCACATAAAACAAACAAACAAACCAACAACAACAACAAAAAAAAAACCAAACAACCAAACCAAAGAACATAACCTAATAACAACAATAGATATGATGTTTATTGCAGATGTTTAATCAGTTTAATTAGTTATGCAAAGGATAGAAAAAGAATCAAATATGCTTGCAGGCTGCTAGTCAGTATGCTCTCCAAGGAAGGGAAGATTAGTGTTTTGAGCTTCTTCAGTCAGAGAAGAAATTGATCAAGCCACTAAACCATAGTTTTGTGAAGATCAGCATTTAATGCTTTTTTGGCTTACTTGAAAATGTTTGGTGAATTTAAGCCAAATTTTCAACCAGCCTGACTAAATTGCTTTTTTTTTTTTTTTTTTTTTTTGGTAGATAAAACAATTTCAAAAAATCCTCGCATAGATCTTTTTGGATTTTTTTTTTATTTAGTGTTTCCAGGAAGAAATAATCTTATTAATTTTTTTAGAATTAAAGAGAAAAAGTAAGTTTTCCCCATTTCTATCAGGAATTTCAAACCAATGTTGTGTAAGACTCTATTGGAGTTGCAGTAGCAGCATAGAAAATTTCCCTAGCATTTAACATTTTCAAAGACATAAACAGGGGTAGTGAGTAATCCTCAGAACTACATGTTACCACTTGTAGAACTGATTTCATGGCTTTAAATTTGTCATCGGGTTGTTAAGGGGTTTTTGATTGTTGTGTATGATGAATGCAAATGTTTTGCAACTTCGTTTTCTTAAGACTGTGCCTTAGGTTATCAAAATATAAATGAAAGCAGTAGCTGGCTTCAAGTGAAATATAAATTAAATGTAATTTTTGATGAACAAATATCAACATAATCCAGGACATTGGCCATAGCTGCTTCATCTCTCCAAGGTTAGCCAGAACAAAAGCCAGCACAATCCAGGGTTATTCCCTGACAAATGACATTTGATATGGAACCATAAATAAGGATCTACTGAGAAAGGAGATATTATTTCTGTGTATTTTTCTGTGTAACAATCCATAATATTTGAATTTGAAATTATTTTACATGCTTATTAGAAAACACTAGGCTAAAGAGAATGCTTATGTACAGTACTGGACATTGAAATGCAAAAATCATGTCTTGGTAATTCCAAAAGTATCTCTCAAGCCTTCTCAGAAGGTGTGTGCTGCTGACAGCCAATTTCTACAATATAACAGTTGTGAACCTTGGCACCATTTGGAGGACTTTTGTTGCTATTCCCACTGCAGAACTCAGATCTCAGTGAAAAACATACTTCTACTTACCCCTACTAACCTTTACACCAGTGTACTACACTATGGCCAAGCAGGTTTTTGTAAGTGCTGTTTTGTTTCTACCCAGTAGAAGGTATTCTGTGTCTCTTTCTTTTGAAGACTTGGAGAAAGGATGATTGATTATTTTATGTGTAAATGCTTCCTATTATGACAGGGACCTGGTATTGATGGAGCCTTTTCAGTAATGTAGTATTGCCCTAGCATAATGGACAATTTGTTCTACAAGTGATGAGAAACTACTGTATAACTTATGATTATATCTTTTATAGTGGTCCACCTTGACAGGGAACTAAGAGAACTGACTTTTCATGCCATGAGGTCTGTAGGTGAAGAAAATGCAGGTGGGGGAAAGTATTAGCATGGTGGAGTGGAGGAAGTGTGGGCGTATAAAGGCTCTACTCAGGGGGAGGAACTTACTTACTCTGCTTCCAAAAAGTAAACCCACTGTTCTTGCTAATATGAAGGAAGTTCCATGAAAGATGCAGAAGTGTTAACTTCCTAAGTAATCTCACATTACTACAATGCTTGAAACCTTTTTAGTAAAGGAAGTCAATAAAAAGGCGAAAGTGGAGCTTTATTCGCACACATGAACAGGCACAAAGCAGGGTTTTCAACTGGCACTGGAGTGATGAGAGCACTCCCCAAAGAATGCTTCCTCTGGACCAGTCCTTGAATATTTAATAATGGTGAATTACCAGAACCCTTCAACCATAATGAAGGAATAAGCAGGCAATTAGAGCAAACTGCAAATCCCTTGCCCTAAAAACCCTCCAGCCTTTTAACTCACTCTGTGCGTAAAACATTCCCTTGTGTTTTCTCCCACTTATTTAAAAATCACAGTGAGAAAAGACTTTTTACCATCATTTAGAAAGCCTCCTCTGTCACATTTCTTCTCAGAAAGAAACTGTTAGTATCTTCTCTGGAAAAATTCAAAGCCACTACCACTTACTGAAGTTCACTGTAGCATCTTGAGTTGATATCACAGCCCAGCCATTCTCATATGAAATGTATGATATACTTCAGAAATACATTTTCATCTGTAGAAAGTGCAATGTTTAATCCTTCCAGGATATCAGTAGAGCAACTCATGTTGTTAGGAGCATCTGAGGACATGAGCAGCCAGTTTTGTGTTGGCCTTCTTTCTGTTAGTAGTTAGTATTAGACAAACTTGGCAAAGCTGAGAATCAAATGATTTATGCCTGCAGTAGTAGCTACATACTTCAAAAATATCACTGAAATCCTTAAAAGTGAGGAGTAGGATGAGTAGGTGAAAGAACATTTGGACCTAAAATTTAAAGTAAGCAGAAATGTCATGGGTATTGGCTAGTATCATCTTTTATACCAGCTGAAAAAAAAGTAATTGTCCTGTTCATCAGATTTAGAATATTCTTCAGTGGAATCTGACTCTCTAAATTAGAATCTTAAGATCTACTGACACATGGATGTAGAATGGAGAATAAGCCCTCATGGCTTATGGATGTTACTGAAATGGAAGTTAAAGAATGAGAAACTGCAAGCAGACTGAAAAGGATTTGGATCATTTAGGTAACTGGGTCAACAGATGGTAAATAAAGTGTAATATAGAAATATGTAAAATAATTGTCTGGGAAAAAGAAAACAATCATCCAGGACACTGATGGGCAAAGAAGTGTTGATTATTGTGGAAAAGTAATTGAAATAATCAAGACAGCACAGCAGTAGGGAACAATACAAACAACTCATTAGGCCATTGTAGAAAGAGGATAAAGAGAAAACAGGAGATCTAATTTCTATTTGGAAGATCTGGCTTTTACATATGGTCATAGGATTAAGAAACAAAATTATTATTTCCTTATAAGTGATGCTTAAGATCTTATCTTCATAGAGATGTACTGCACTAAGTATTCACTCCTGGGAAGATGACATATACCTCCACAAGAAATTTTTAGACACCATCTAGTATATTTTTATGTGGCCTTGTTCTATGGATTGGAGGAATAATATAATAGTCTTGGAATAACCATTTAATGGAGCAGAGTAGCAAAAATAGTAGAGGATATTATGCCATACACAAAAGTTACTGTAGTTAAATCTATTCTGTGTGGTTCTAATCAAAGATTTTGAGATATTCAGACTCACTATTGTTGTTGGACATACCTTGTTTTTCACAATGACAGGCAACAAATCTCTCCACTTTCAAAGAAATAAAAATTAAGAGTAATAGAGTGACAATTCCTTGTATTTACCTACCGCTAGATGGACTAAATTATCTGTAAATTTTTGAGCTGTCAAGAAGCTCTGTACTTTGTATTAGCCAAAGCTTGGGCACTGTGCCTTTTACCAGCTGCAGAGATGTTTTTTCAAAACCCTCCTTTGATACAGCTTCAAAGTCTGCTTTCCTTTTGTACTGACACTGGATGACATGCTAAAGAGATCCTCACTGAAAGTCACTATCGCATTTTGAAAACAGAGCTTCTTGTCTTTAGAATTTACATTCATGCTTTTAAATTACAACATTTTCTAACACATGTCATGTCCTAACCTATTGCAGGTATGTGAAATATATTGAAAGATGAGGATGGGAGAGAGAGAATATAGATGAGCTTAGTGGTAGGTCTCTGAGGGTGAGTGCATAGCTGAACTTTTCTGTCCATGGTCTGAACAGGCTACACGCAATCCAGAACTAAGTTAAAAGTTGTGTAGCAATGATGGTTTAACGTTATAGCTCGGGAATAAGCTCTACTTGAAAGGGAAGTCAAATTATTTTTGACATGGTTTCCTACTTAACATGGACAGACATCCCCAAACTGTACCTGAATCTGCTCCAGCCTGATGAAAGCATGGACATATGGGCTTAGGTCCATCCATAACCGAAAGGTCATTTCTCCTGAGAGAAAGGTGGTATAGGTTGATTGGGAATGAAAGAAAAAAATGAAAGAAAAAAAACCAACAAAGGCAGGCAGTTATTGCACACAACACATTTACATGGTAAGATCTTTAGGATGTGTGGGTCATTCATCAAACATATTTTTAGGGATATCAGCAAGAAATCAATGATTAGTAATATAAAGGGCAAGGATTTGGGTACCCTAGTACTAATCCACAGTTCCAAAGGGGAAAATAAATCACCTAAAACTCAAATCACCTCATTTCCTGGGTTATGGTGTATCTGGGTAGGTACCAAAATAGACATGTTTTGCAGAGGCACATTAGACTGACAGCCTTGTCTTATTAGTTGCTGGCCTCAATTTTTATTGCCATATCTTACACATTATATGCTTGAAATTAACTTATTTTCATTAGTAATTTTCTAGTGCTTTAATATGTTGTGAAAATGGTTACCTCTACAACTGCACTGCATTCTCAGAGTCTTTGGATTTCTTCATTTAGTGCCATTGTGCTCCCAAGAAAAAAAGTATATCTCTTTAGAAAACAAATGTTGTTGACTGGAGCTTCTGTATTATCTGTGATTAACATTTACAACTTTTTATATGAAGGGACATTTTGAGTTCTAATTAAGTTTGAAAATCATGTACAGCAGTTGGCTTGAAGTGCTATTTAGCCTAGATAAATGCAAAAAAAAAAAAAAAAAAGAACGTAAATTCCCTTTCTAATATATTACTTTCTCTTCTCATGTGAAGTTGCATTTCACATATTATGCAGAAAAGAAACATGGTATATTTGAAATCAGATAGAGAGATGGGATTGTTGAAGCTTTTTCAGAAAGTAAAGTGATAATATTTGTGATCTAGGTATTACAAAACCTATGCAACATTTATTAGAAATTAAAGGTATCAGACAGGATACTCCTTTCATGAAGAGCTAGGGTTCTTCATCTTAAACCAGCACACATGCATGAACCTTATCTGCTACCTTCCATAAAATGCAGGGTTTTCCCTCTCCTCATTCTGTTGATCTAACAGAAAAACCTATTCTTAAAGCTACTATTGCTGTTATAGATGTGAATCTTTATGTTTACAGTAATTTTTCTAGACAGCAGATAAAATTATTTTCCCTTTCTCGATCTATTTAGGCTTCCCATGTGTTTATTGAACAGACTTATCTAAAATCACAAAGCTAACAATGTTGTTTCCTCTTACATTTTCAGACTTTGAGGAACAAATTGTATTTTATAATCCACACTTCCATCTTATTTAGATAAGTAGTAGAATATGTTGCAAGCAATTATTTTGAAGTAACTTCTTTTATTGTTGTAGCAAAGAATTTCTAGTTCCTCTCCTGCTTAATTATCCTCAATTTCATATCATATTGTGGTTATTTCAACACAGTTTTGCAGCAGTATTTTGCTCAGTATTACATTCCACCTAAAACTGTTTTGTTGAGGGGTCCGAGTCTCTCATTTGGTGATTATAATAGTATAACAATAAAAAAATCTTACACATTCCTGCAGCTTGCTTTGACGTTGCAGTTGCTATCAGCAATCTTGCACTATATCAACATGTTTTGCGTGTTTCAGTTTTTTGACCATTAGGTATTGGCAATAGAAGTGTTTATCCTACTTTTGATTTATTCTTACTCATTCCATTCTTTTGCACCTTTCTTCATAGCAGTTGTGAAGGGCAGTGTAGTGAGGAATAAGAAGGCCATTAATGAGACGTTGTTAATATTGGCGACAACTCTGGGAGACTTTTCTCATTGCTTGAAATAAATCTGTAAATCTGAGTACTTAGAAGGTTAATACGATTCTTTAACATTTTAACATCAAGTTGTTTGGTGTTTCTCCTGTATGTTTGGTATCTGGTCAGACTAAAATAATACTACTTAAATTGTAGAAGACCTGCTATCTTCTCTTCCAATGACTAACTAACTCTATGTTACTACTTTCTATGTATTTGAAAATTGAGTAGCAGAATGATCCCTTGGATAGAACTGTGGGCCAAATCTCAAAAAATATGGGAACTTTTAGGAGTAATGCCAGTAGTGGCTCTCCTGTGTCAAGAGTGACTTTAGACAGCTGTGGTGTGACTTTTGACAAATTATCTTCTGTGTATTTAATCTTTATTTTATTTCCCTCTCTGTCTTGTCCATTTAAATTGTCCATTCAGAGTCTCTGAAGTAGATTCTGTGACAGACTGTGTGTATATTTGTACAATGTGGATGATAACCATGCCCTGCTTATTTACTGCAATGCCTATGAGCTAACCTGTTAAAAATACTAATTTTCTGTTTTCATATGTTTTTAGCATTTACAAAAATAAGTGTGAGATTATTATTTTTTTCCCAGAGTTGCTACAGTGTAATTGTACTGGGTATGGTATGAGTATAGTACAGTATAAGGAAAAAAAATAGTTTTCTTGAGGCCCAAGGTTAATGATGTCTAAGAGGAAGAAAAAAAAAGTCACATGGCAAACTTAAAGGTCATGGCATGCTGTCTTGCATCACTTGATGCAGGTAAAGGAAAGCCTAAGGGGTATAAAGCCTCCTACCACCCTATGTAGCATAACGTTCTGCAGCCTTTTCTATTTTTTTAATTCTTCATTTCAAAATTTACTATTATTGTCTAATTGTCTAACTGTGAAATCATGGCTCCCTTGATACAGGTACTTGTTCAATGGCTCAGTCTTCAGATGAAGTATTTGGAAAAGAGAGGAAAATTAAGTGGTTTTGTTAGAGACAACACTCTGCCATGTATGTATAGAAAGGGTAATTGTCCTTTCTCTTATAACTAGTCCCAGTTGTTTTACCTAGAATATGTGGATATCTCACTGTAACATATCTTATCTTTAAAACATTTATAAAGAAAAAGTTAAGTATTTGAAGTCTGTTTCTGAAAACATATACATGAACCTCAGAGGCTCCTCCTTAAAAGGAACATTGCCAGAATATCCTTTTACAAAGAAAGGGGATGGGAATCTCAGCTTCAATTTTCACAGAAAAATGAGGTAAACCAACATTTCACTATTCTTACTTCAGTAACAGTGGTAAGATAAGCTGCTGTTTTAGTCAGTAACTTTGTAACACTGAATAAACAAAGTGTTGTACAGGTCATCTAGTTGCATTACAGAGGCTTAGTAATATAATGTGTATTTGTAGTAATTAAGATAACGCTGTAGTCTAGTAGTTGACTGGTAAAGCAGCCATGGAAAAGTCTCACCTTGAGTAGTAAAGCCATAAACTTCAAAACACATTACATTCATATAACACTTTTCCTGAGCTCTGCATCATTGTACTCTGGGTTTTCCCATTGCACAAGAAACATTAGTGCTTCAGTCAATAGACTAACACTGTAATCTGTAACTTGATTCTGTTATTTACACTTCTGTAAATCAGGAATGACTTCCCTGCATTCAGTGAGTTGTAGCAGTACAAAGGGCTACAGAGCTTGCACTGCAAATGTTGGTTTCATTATCTAAAAGCAAAAATGCATGTTAAAACTGACAGTACAGTGTGTAAATCCATTAAATTAAGGAAAAGGAAAACTTTGATTTCCTTCTTAGCTGAACAGAGATTTTGGTTCAATGAAGCCAGGGATGGAACACTAATACTAGGAAATAATATAGTACAGAAGAAATTTGAAATCCAGGAAAAGTAAGTGTTACTTTAATTTTACCAGGCTGCAGGCTGTGATATTTATATAACAGCACTGCTTCAAAGTTTTGACATGTTTATTGAACAAAAAAACCTCATAACGGACTAACAAAATATTTTGAGGGAAAACAATGGCAAAACATGATCAGAATCAGAGTTAGCAGCAGGTCGTACAAAGCAATTACCTTGATTTGAAAATGTTTTAGAGGCTATAATTATTTTTTTGTTAATAAATGCTTTTGTTATTTTTATTTTGTTTCATATGGGAGAAATAAAAATGAGAAGAAAGGCAGAAATATAAACAAGTGTGAGACATGTTTTTCTTTGTATGACTTGCTTCTGATCCGTACAGTATTCAAGGTGGTCAGTGATACCACTCAAGAAATACTGTTAACTCATGTTTGGGTTTTTTTTAACCTGTTCTGGCCATTTTCTCTCTCAAAGCAAGACTTGACATCTTCTGTGATCATTAACTAAACTTACTTAAATTCACTAGTGAAAGACCATATTTCATGTATTTATATTGGGCATAATGCATTTTCAGGTACCTGATAATTCATGAGGAGGGAAATTTATAGTTTGTTCTGTTCTGTTTGTCTTCCTAAGTGCAATCTTGTACAGCAATATGGGAAAAAATTATAATTGCATATTACTTTTCTACAAAATTATTCTCAAATATTGAGATTTTATATGCCATAAAAGGGAGTTTTACAGACTTATAAGAAAATGGAAATTATTTTTATTGTGCTTACCACAAAGAACTCTAAGGACACTTTTCCAAAGGAATACATCTATAAATGGCTGATTGGAATGTTGGGATTTCATAACCTTCTTGGGCAACGTGGCCCAGTGCTGCACTACTCTGTTCTCAAAATTTTTTCATAAATGAAGAGTAACTTCACTGAAGTCAATGGACTCCTGTTGGTATAAATGACCAATGAATTGACACTATAAAATTTGTGTCTAAATGGTAAGAACTTATGTTAAAGATAATGTTATAGGGTCTAAGTCCATTAAATTAGAGAAAATCAGTGAATCCTCTTAGAACATGTATCTGGGCACAAGAAATGAGAAGAAAGTGATTGAGAATGACCAGTATGGACTGACATCTGATCAGTCCAGTCTTTTGTGGCCAACTTGATTGCCTTCCATGATAAAATGACTAGAGTTGTGGGTGAAGAGACAGTGTCAAATGTCATTTACATTCAACTTTATCAAGATTTTCAGCAATGTTTGAGAAAATGTTCTTGTATCCAAGTCAAGACATTGTGGTCTGGATGCATGCCCAATTGCGTGTATATTAGCAGGTTGGATGGGCTGAGCTTTAATTGAAGGCTAGTAAAAAAGTAGTATCACAGTAATCATTGCTGGTACCTGTCCATCTTAACATTTTTATCAGTGATCTGGAAGAAGCAATGTTATCTTGTCTGCAAATGACATCAAACTGGGATCAGTATATGCAAGGGCAGAGCTGCCATACAAGGGACATGGGGATGGGACAGCAGGAACCTTATGAAATTCATCAAGGACAAATACAAAGTCCTGACCCTTCAATGGACCAATCTCCTGACAGGGTACAGGCTGGGGACTGCTTAGCTGGGTAGCAGCTCTGCAGGAAGGGCCCTGGAGGTGGAATGAGCAGCAAGCTGGACATGAAGCCACAGCATGCCCTGGCAGCAAAGAGGTCCAACTGCAGACTCAGTGAATGAACAGGAACAGCCAGGAGATCAAGAGAAGTGACTGTTCCCCTCTGCTGAATGCTTGTTAGACCTTTCAGAAGTTAAGGGGTGTTCTAATATCAACCTACAGCTTGAAGGGTAGTTACAAAGATGACAAACTCCCCCCAGCAAGGGACAAGCTGCACCTTGCGGCATTCCTGTTGGGCATGAGTGTCACGGTTTAGGGTCAGGGCAGCCCCTTAGACTCAAACCAAGACAATGAGGAAAGAAAAAGAAAGTTAAAAACAAGGAAGTGCAATACAAATGTGTTGTATATGGCAATGATTATCAAATGACTATGCTTCTGCATTATTATTCCAGCAGAATGGTCCATTAGAGGTCTAAAGAAATTTAGACCAAAATATTAGTACTATAAATTAGAATCCTGAAGTTAGAGCAAATTCTTTTATGGACACTATTTTTTGTTCAGAGTTTGTATAGGTTTTGTTAAAGCAGAGTTATGGTACACAACAGTGGCTCTGTGCCAGAGTGGCACTACCATTACAAATAATTATGTTTATAAATCTTGATCGATAATCAAAAAAGAAAAGTCATAAAATAATAAGAGAGTATGAAAAATGTTTTATGCTATATAATTTTTAACCATGGAGAATTTAATGAAGTGTTCATAATTAAATTCATTCTTTCCTAACAAAAAGTCCTTGAACTTCAAATTGAACTTCCACTGTAAATAAAGACAAATTAATATTTAGTTCTGTTGAGGATCATGGCCATCAGAGTGAGGGAAGTTTTTATCCTTCTCTGGCTGCTGGTGGTGAGGTCACAGCTGGAATAAAGCTGTGGAGATGTATGTGGAGAAGATGGAAATCCTCCAGTGGAAGTCAACCAGAATGGTCAGGAGTCTAGGTCACAGGTCTCTGTAGAGATATATACAGAAATAATTTCACTTCTTTAAGATAGAGTTTGCATTTCTTGAATTTTAAGAGTTGTTTATACTTGGTAATAAATACCAAGTTCTTTCCATTCACTGGATTTCATTCAGTAGCATACAGTGTAGACACCAGTATGTGAAACCACTGTGGAATAAAATCAGACCTTGTGTAAACTCTTTGTTTAATGAATCTGATAGTTTTATAAGTACTGTTTTTTACATTTGGAGTCTCTGTTCTGACATTAATTTTACCTTAGTCATGTCTTGTGAATTAAAGGCATGATTCATCATAGGGCTGGAAGGAAAACAAACCCAAAGTATTTGCATTACATACAATTAAAAGGCAAGTGCACTGTAGACAGCAACAATTTAATTATCTATGTATAACATGGTCCAATATTAGCCAGGGTGTAGGCCATCCCTAAGTTTCACACAAATCTAAATTTGAATGTTGCCTCTGGTTGGTCACTTGGCAAAGATCCTAAGACTCTAAGCCCTGGAGACATAATTGAAAGTTGTGAATGTATGCAAAGATTTCTCTTCTCCATTGCATTTTGTGAACACAATAACATTGTTTCTACTCAAGATTCCTCTGGGTTTGCCCTTTGGATCAGAACATTCTTCCAGGTCAAATATCTGCACTAAGATTGCAGAATTCACAAGTAATGCAAAGGAGTAGAATTGTTTGCTACCATTGTAGTGTTGTCCCAAGCTGCTATTTGACTCCTTGTTTCCAAACATTACAAATGGGACTGTTACTTAGCTGTGAGAGATCCTGCAGCAAGTGTAATCACTTATCCACAGAGAAATTTGCAGGATCAAGTCATTAACTTAACTACAGATGAATACCAAGAAAGAGTAACACCTTGGATGGGGTCTTGTCCTTTTAAATTTATTGGGAGCTTTATAATTTATTTCAATGGGGTCGTATTTTTACCTTGCAAATAGAAGTCTAGTTCAAGTACATCCTGTTTATGTCACTTGTTTTACAGATGAAGAATGCAGTGGAATAAATTTGGTATCACACATAACATAAAAATTGTGTTTGGGAATGTTATCCTCTGGTAAAACCAGGTGATTTGCTTCACATAAAAAATAATAATTAAAAAAAAAAAAAAAGAAGTATATACATCTACCATTTCTCCATTAGGTTATTTTGCATCTCATTTTCTTTTCCACATTCGTGTTTATTTCCATCTTCCTAAATCAGACTTTCCATTTAAATTGCAACAGATCCTGAGCATTTTTCATCATGCATCTATCCTATATGGTTGTTCTGCTTTCTTTAATAGTTTCTGGGGTAAGGGCACTTGCAGACTATACAGAAGTGATTCCTTCCCTTTCTTTTCCTTGAAATACTAGTAGTTACATTCAGAATAGGGAAGCAAAGTAACAGGAATCTTTTTTCAGCCTTCTGAAAAAGAAAAGTACTTACTCATTCTGTTTTCTTTAGGAAATTTTAAATTCCATTGTGACTTTACCTAGAAGGAGGAACACTTTTCTAAAGACATCTTTCTTTTGCAAATACACATAAACCCAGAAGTTTTCTAAGAGCTCCCCTTTTTCCTTTTGCTTCAGCAAGCCATGACTGACTCTCCCCATCTAGTCTTAAGGGAGAAATAAAAATCACTCCTGTTACATAAGTCCTGAAATTTGTGATGCCCTCTAATGTCGAATCAGTTGTAAAGTCTGTGAAACCACAAGCCTATTGCAGCTTCACATTTTACAAGTAGTGTTTTCTGGGAATTTTTATAACCTCCAATATTTTCAACCATATTTTTGATCTGTAAAGAATACAGATTCTGGCAGAGAAGTACTTAGAGGAGAAGAAATCAGTATTTAGCTTAAATTACTGTCTATTACATCAGCTCAGCTATGGACCCCAGGAAAGTAAACAGCTGCTTCTTCTCCCCGACCTAGGTACTCCACATGTGTCAAGTATCCTAGGACAGAGTTAAAGCAAGTCTTTGGTACCCCATCTCATGCCATGGACAGAACATTCAGGAAATAGGAACATCCCTCAGCCTATGTTTTCTAGCCTTTCAAAAGTTTTAAAACATCCTAAATCTGCTTGATCTTTACTCTTTACAATTTTCAGTCTTTCCTGAACTAGGACATATTAAGTCAATTTCTTCCAGGAAGTTCTTTGTCAATGTCAGTTCCTAATCTTCTGCTCATTACACAAGCAAGCGTGCTCTATCAATTGTGGTGGCACTTGAAGTGGCATGGTATGAATGGGACAAACATGGTCATCAGTAGAGCTAAAAGGCCACCACAAATAGAATTGTTTGCATGGTTTGAACAAGATAGTAAGAATTGGAGTGATTTTTTTTTTTTTTTTTTAAATGAATGGTACAGAGAGCAAAGCCTCTCAGATCTGTTTTCAGAAAATAAGAACAAATGAGACAGAAAGGAGGAGAAAGACAGTTTGGGGCAGAATATATTGAGATTTCACTTTAAAGTGTATGTGTTTAAAAGACTAAGAAAGATTTTTGTAAATCATAAGCAATTAAAGACTTTTTTTTGTCATTTCTTTTTAATTCAACTGTTGAAAAAGATTCTAAATAATAAAGACTCGCCACTGTTTTTCTGCTACTCGTGAAACTTAATTTGTGCAATCTTTTAATGCTCAGAGCAGCATTTAAATCATGCTCTCCTTGGAGCTATCATTACTGATGCTGAAAGCAAGATGTCCTGACACAGTGTTAGAATAAATTGGGATGTACAGGTCCTGTGTAAAGTGTTGAAGGGGTGAGGAAAGTATGTCTGAAAGACAGCGCGTAAAGGCAGAACAGTATCTGACAAGCTGAAAATGGAGGAAACCTTAGGGGAATGTTCTTTCTAATGTGTTGGATCAATTAATCCAAAACCAAGAGTAAACAGAAGCTATCAAAGCATTTTTTTAGGGTAGAATCACTGGACAATCTAGTGGTTAGGAGGTGTGAATCCCATTGCCTGTAGGCTACCATCTCAATCCTATAACTCTAAAGACAGAAAAACTCTTCTAAATTATTTCTCTGTCCTATGTAAAATGTTGGTTTTGTCCCTTTCTCTCCTTGGCTACAAATATTACGGTATTTAGAGAATCAAATATGAACTAAACCTTCTGTAAAATTCAGGATCACAGATATATGTTCATTTCTGGTCAGAAGCTGGAATGGAAAATGCTAAAATAACCAGGAAAGATACAGCTGTTATTGGAAGGAAAAAGAATGAAAATCACATGTGAAAGGATTAAAATAGACTTTGAATGACTATTCAAATGACTAATAGTTCATATACCATCTGCTGTTAATTTTTGTTATTGCTTTGTACAGGGACAAGGGAAAATAATCTTTACCTCCACTGGTGCATTTTGCATAATATGAATTGGACAATGATAGAATGTATATTATCTCTGAAGTAGTTACATTTGGGATACTTCAAATCACTCTATTTGAGATGCTTTTACAAAGCCCTATTTTTTTTTTTTTTTCTATTAAAGCCTTTGGGCTACTCAATGGCAATACTGCAAAGCAGGCTTGAGTATGGTCACAGACATGTTTTTCCCCATGATTCTACTCTCTTTCCAAGTACACTTGGGCACTCCTGTTGCAGAGGCATGCAGAACTGTCCATCTGCATCATTCCTGTAGAACAGGTGAGAATGTTTTTTCAGAACAATCTTAAATTTGGATTTAACTGATATAAAGTTATTAATGGGGTTAGAAAGGGTGCAAAAATTTACTCCTTATGAATAAGGAAATCAATGGAGGTAAAGAAATGGTCAGGTTAGGACTTCTGAGTCACATTACAGCAAGCAGATCTTGCATGTTTTGGCACTTTTCAAAGAGATATGCTGAATTCCTTGAGTACAGCAGTTATTAAGGTCACCATAAAATGAAAACCAAGGCAGTAAATGGATATTGAAAAGTGCATAAAAAGGAAAAAGTGCAAGTGCTGAAGGTGGTCATACAGGACAGCATGTTTTAAAGTGACAGCAGAGATGAGAAAAATTAATAGTTTTAAATTGTCTAGCAGTTTTCAAGCAAGAATTTCTGAGGATTGAGGTCAGTCATGTATATATCCTTCCAAACCTGTGCCTTATATCTGAACCCCCCAGGGAAGATTGGACACTGGGACTACACTGAAAGGAGGAAGAATGAGGAATTCTTACCATCCACTTAATTTCTAGATCAGGGTTTCTTAAGGTAAGATGGGCCCTTGCTGTGAATTATTAACTGAAGGGAGTGTGTAGCTCTTCACTGATGATCCAAGGAGCCTAAGGAGAAATCTCCTTCATACATTAGTCTCTGGAAGTCAGATTCTGGTGTCTAACACATATTGGCTAATGCCAAATAGCATATGGTGCTAGTTACAGTTGCAAATATAATTCACTGGGAAAGAGATGAGAGCACCTTTACAGTTGTCATGAGCCAGATAATCTTATGATAAAATGTTGTGTTTTGTAGCTTGTCATTCATCCAGCTTTTTTATTATTCATACAAACTTGTTTATAAAAATTTCAAGTAATGCAGAATGGCAAGGACCGAATATATAAAGTGCTTCTGAAGCATCTCAGAAATACTATTTTTTTTTCTCAACTCCATTGATACACTCTCAACCCAAAATAATTAAGGAGTTTGAAATATTCATATGACATGCTAGGTTCTAGACCTTTTTAAGGGTCTAGATTATACTATTTTGATACAACATCCTGATCTGACAGAAAACCAGACATTCTCTTAATAATTGCATCAGCATCACAGAAGCTCTGCTTTAATTAAATCTTCACAATTAGACAAGCTTGTTATTGTATGTCATTATTCTTCTTAATACCTTTTTACCTATTATCACCTCATTTTCAAGCACGCATCTGTCACAGGGAAGCTACTTTTCCACCTCACTTCATTGCTTACTGATTTACGCCTAACAGGCTTTAGGCAGTTATGTTAAGAATTATGAATTGTCTTTTGAAAGTCTAAGGAATGGGAAAAAATGCGCTGTTGTGTTGAGTTGAATATAAACATGAAGAAAATATTCTGGAATTCAGTAAGCTTTTTCCTTTTGGGGTTTACATTGCCATTTGGCTTAATCCTTTCAGAAATGTCCCTTCCAGGAGACATCTCAGTACAAACACTTCACTTAATTTGCTTTCTGAACACAAGAGTGCAGTGAAATTGTTACATTCATTGTCTAGAATAGTAGCTGATCATCAGTGTTCTTCTCAGTTTTAAACCTCTGAAAAATCAGTTAAGAAATTTAAAAACAATATAAAAAACCCCACAAAACCCTATGGTACTCTGATTTTAAGCACGTCATATATTTTGCAACCCTTTATTTGTCCTAGTGTCTGATATTCTGCTTTTGCACAGATTTAAGATTTGTGATATGAAAACTGGACAGAATTATTGTTCAGCCTGACCCTACATTCTTTGGGTTTTGTAATCTTCCAGTAAAGTTCATGTCAAAATTACAATGCCAGTTATAGAATAATACAGTTTTAGAATGGTTTGGTTTGTAAGGGACCTTCAAAGATTATATGGTCTAATCCCTCTTCCATAGGATGGAACATATTTCACTAGATCAGGTTTTTCAAAACCCAATCCAACCTGACCTTGAACATTTCCAAAGACAGGGCATCCACAACTTCTCTGGGCAACCTGTTGCAGTGTCTTACCACCATTACCATAGAAGATTTCTTCCTTATGTCCAACCTAAATCTACCATCTTTCAGTTCCAAACTTTTGCCCCTTGTCCTTTCACTACAGACCTTGGTAAAAAGTCTCTCTCCATCTTATAAGCCTCCTTCATATATTAAAAGGCTGCAGTAAAGTCTCTCTAGGGCCTTCTTTTCTCCAGGCTCACGAAACACAGAATTCCAAGCTTTTCTTTATAAGACAGGTGCAGTTGCGCAGTTGTGTTCTTATTTTATTAACACTAACTGTCTTCAAAGAATGGAATACAGTAGAAATCCAGAGCCTGCTAAGCAAAGTTCTAATAGCTACTTTCCCACTTAAAAATCTGTAGATCTTATTTCCCCTTGTGTAGGAAGAGTTTCTTTGAGTTTCTCTCTCCTCTTACACAACATCTGTGGGCATAGTTGAGTAGTAGGTTTTTTCTTCTGATGGAAAGTTTAAAACAGTACAATTAAAGTAATGATTAAAGTGTAAATATATGTAATTCTCAAGCATTGTATCTTGTAGGTAGTAAATAAGTAAGATTGTCATAGACTCTCTAGTAGGATACTGAGAAATGATTGCCATTGTGCAAAACCTAACAATATTAAGGGCATTTTTCACTTTGTATAGTAACTGTTAAGCAATTGCATGTTCTGGCTTGCAGTCCGAAAGAGCAAGAAGTGAGCCATGTCTACAATGTTAATTTCAGTGCTACTAGTATCATCTAAGCTGTTCAGTCTCTTTATTTGTCAACCCTGTGATAATTCATGCATGTTCTAAGACAGTACATTTTGTATGTCACAGTAAACTGATTCCTGGCTGTAAATGTATGTTGCTGGTAACTCCATTATTTTGAAGGGAATTCCCCTGCAGTCATTAGTCCTGTCCCATGCTCAAATCTTCACTGTGCCTAAGGTGTGAATACTGGAACTGCTGAAACTATCCTAACCTCCCTTTGTGGAAAACCTGTTAATGTCGTGACCTATTGCAGGGTCTTATATGAAGACAGGCTGAGGGAGCTGGGGCTGTTCAGCCTGGAGAAGGCTCCAGGGGGACCTTATAGTGGCCTTCCAGTACATGAAGGGGGCCTACATGAAGGCAGGGGAAGGTCTATTTAAAAGGGTTTGTAATGACAGGACAAGAAGCATGGTTTTAAATTGGAAAAGTATAGGTTTAGACTGGGTATTAGAAAAAAGTTCTTTAATAATGAGGGTGATAGACCACTGGAATGGACTGCCCAGATAGGTGGTGGAGGCCCCATCCTTGGAGTCATTCAAGGTTGGGCTTGATGGGGCTCTGAGCAACCTGCCCTAGGTACAGATGTCCCTACTTGTGTAGGGAGGTTGGACCAGATGACCTCTAGA
>JANIJG010007169.1:5910-41365 GCA_024611175.1 Megaceryle torquata
TGGAGGGGTTTCCAAGCCCCCCATGGAGCTGTGGTGCTGAGGGCCATGGGTCAGTGGTGCCCTGGCAGTGCTGGGGGGGTGGTCGGACTGGATGATCTTGAAGGTCTCCTGCAACCAGAACAATTCTATGAAAGCCAGCAGCACTGTCAGCAGTTTGCAGATCATGGCTGTGGGCAGGGGAACACACACATCACTGCGTCGTGGGGCCAGCGTTAGAGATCTGCTCTGTAGGATAATCTACTTACAAACAGATCCTGAGCTCAAAACCAGTAGATCCCAACTCAAACCAAATGCTGAAGCTTCTCTGTCCGTCCCAACGACACCCACCGATTTTGTGCTACCCCCACACACATAATCCTGCCTTGCCTATATTCAAGTTCGCCCAGGCTACAAAGATACTCGAAGTCCTGTGCTGAAGCAGGAACAAATGTACAGAAGACACCAAGCTGCAACAGCAAGACCACAGCTCTATGGGAAGCAGTGTGAAGCTGGGAATACCTGTGATCAAAGCACCCTTTCCTGTGACAAAGGAGGGGAAAAGGAAAACAAACACCTGTTTATTTTCCATTTCCCACTGCACTGAAACACACAGTCTCCCCAGTCTGCTTAGCTGAAGAAGCATATCCAGACGTGCACCCAAGTTCAAGTTAGATTAACTGAAAAGTCAGAGGAGAGCAACCAGAGCTACGCAAATTTTATGTAGGAGTTGCTTATGTTTGGCTACAAAACAGAGACTGTGGGGAAAAGTGGTAACAGCTGAAATATTGAATTCACTGCAGGGAAGACAAAACAATAATCAAGGATAATATTGAAAAGCTACTTCTATCTTCTTGCTGGGTATCAGGCAATATCAGTGACATCAATTATTTAAGTGTTAGTGTCTCTTCCAATAGGATACTGGGGTGCTCTGCCCCCCTTCCAAATTCAAAACAACTTTATCTTTTTAGATCTTTTCATAACTACTGACAATAGAAAAAAAACAAACCCCAAATGTTCAGAGTTAGGATTTATACATGATTGACAGTTAATACTAACACATTTAAATAAACAACTCTACCACCAGAAAAGTTACGAACTTTATCAATTATTTTTCACTGTGCTTTAATGCAAAGCTGAAAATGAGGGGTTTAAAACACAGCTGTCAAAAGCAAATCCTCTCAACAACACAAAGTAGTTGACAAATTACACAATTCTAAGTCTTAAAAAAACACAACAATTAATTACTGTTTTAGGGGATTTCCACTTCCAGAGCAGAGAGAGCCTGCTCTTGCTTGCACTCTGCAAGCCCAGGAACACGTCAGTGTCAGGGCTCAGGAAATACACTCAGGGATGACAGCAGCGGCAAAGAATGCGCTTCCCGAACTTACAAGATTGCTATTTCACAGAACACTTCAATAGGAATTGTAGTTAGAGGCACATCTTTCCAGTTTTAGAATGCCTTACTTAAGCTTCATAAAAATATATAGGATTTCAAATAGCTGGTATTGAACTGAACTTTCTGAGCACTGCAAAGTAAGGAAGAGGAAGCAGCTGAGCACCCGGCAGGAAAGCTCCCCAAGCCAAACAACGCCCCAACAGCCGGCAGCAGAACGAAGTACTAAAAGCAGTCCTGTTTGTAAGGAAGGAAGGAATCAACACCCCTACTATACCACAGGAAAATATTTGTTCCGTGTATCACTCGGGCTCTGTAGCCGCACAAGGTTTCAGCAAGGTGCTGTCAGGCAGCTGCTGGTTATCTTTGCGATACCGCAGGCAGCAGATCAATTACAGATGGCAACAGGATACTTGTCCACCTAATTGCTTTTTTGGGCCTTTATTTGTGAGAGAGAACACTTCCAATCCAAAAAGTTTTAAATGGAGATCTTCAGTAAATGCACAGAAGAGGTTCTACAGAGGGTTTAACCTCTGTTTTCTTTCAGAGCTTGCCTCGTACGTTCTGTTAGTTCAGTTCTCGTACGACCAGGCGGGTAAAGCTGCAAACGCCAGAGCAAATGGCAACGTGCCCAGCAAAGGAGGGGCAAAAACAGGCTCAAAAACCTACCTTACACTGCTCTTGCTTAAGGCAAGTGTACAACACTTCACCTCCTTTGTCAAACAAAAGCACAGTAAAAGCTTCATGAGAAAGTCTGCATTATGTAGTCTGCACGTCATTATTTCTTTAAATAACATTTGTAACAAAGTTGCTTCCTTACAATGGCAAATAGTTTGTAACTTGTTTCTCTATTGTAAGGCTGCTGGTTAACTCCAAGTAACTCAACACGCCTTCAGATGAAGATGGTCAAAAATCGTTTTTTAACATGCTTTAAGAACAGACTTCAGCGAGGCTATGAACGCAGACTTCAGATCGACGTGTCCAAACAGGGCAAGGTAAACACACACTCACCTACTACCTTGTCCCGTTTTCATCTGGTTGCAATACCGAAGCTGTTGCTGCTTGTCAACATCCTCTCGTTGAGCCACGGGAAGGATATGCCCAACTGCTTTGTCAGATACATGGAATAAGCCAAAAGTCCCTCAACTTGTCATTTATGGTTCCCTTAGAAGGTAGCATTTATTTGTAACTGAACTGATAGAGCAACGTGTCCAGGCTGTTCTGCAGAGCTTCTGTCCTCAGACTGGCGAGGCAGCACCCCGGGATCTGAGCAACGCTTGCATCTGGCATGGGCCAGCCACCGCTGAACAGAGCACACGTGTCTGGGGCAGCGAAACACAGCCACAGGAGAACGATGCGAGGTTGGTAACCCAGCCCAGGACAACCCAGGCTTCCTCCCAGGGTGACTGTCCTGCCCACAAACTGCTGCTGCAGCAGCACTGCCAGCCCTGGGGACTGAAGGACTCTGCACCATGTTCTGCCAGCCCTGGGGACAGCAGGAGGACGCCTGCACTATGCTCTGGCAGCCCTGGGGACAGCGGGAGGACCTCTGCACCATGCTGCCAGGCATGCCTGTGCATCAGGGGTTGGACCTGTCTCCATGGCAAGCCCGGTGCTGGGGAGAAAGCCCTCATCTTGGGGAAGCCAATCTGAAATTTGTTCAGAATCGAGGTCATGATCATCACTGCTCCTATCCTCAACAGCAATTATAAAAATCAAGCAACTAAATGAAGAAAAATGTAGTAGAACTGTCATGGGACAAAACTCTGACAAGGCTGGTCACTTGTTCCATACTTGTCACCCACAAACATCTCACAGGGGTGGGCTGAAGTTTGGACCTCATTATCCCCAAGGAAGTCTTTGTGAAACACTTCATGTACTGGCACAACCATGTGAACTTCAGGTTTCACACAGAATTCTGAGGAACTGATGATCTAAGCTCACTGATGACCTAACTGCAAAAGATGGAATGACTTGTGTCCATGCCACATATGAGCACGCTCAAA
Source organism: Megaceryle torquata (assembly GCA_024611175.1). NCBI lineage: Eukaryota > Metazoa > Chordata > Aves > Coraciiformes > Cerylidae > Megaceryle > Megaceryle torquata. Next base: position 9,289 of record JANIJG010007169.1, read on the forward strand.
GCTACAAACTTTCAGAAAAAAAATAGTCTTCCTTAATCAACTATTGATCCGGTGACTTTACAACAGACTGTTTTGCGATATTTCCAATTTATTAGTTATAAACTTAACCCATCGGTGGATTATAAGACCCACTGATCAAAGCAAAACTCAGAAGACAGGAGAAGTACAGGGATTCATTTCATGGATATGGTGATGGAAGAGCTATTCGACCAACCAGAAAGAATACTTACTAACAAACTCAAGCCCAAAAGACAGAAAAAACACCCCAAACCAGTTGCCAAGTAGCCACGGACCACATTGTTACGGACTGGATCAAATCTTAAATGGAAAGATAACTTAAGCAGGTAGACCTGTAACTGAAGTCATTGATTTGAGAAGAACAGCTCTTACAAAACAGAAAACAATGTGGTAAAATCAACCAGCTGAGCTCAGCAGAGCTCTCTGATGCTACTGCTACCAAACAAAGCCCCGTCTATCCCAAGCGGTGGAAGGGACAACAAACAGAAGCATGCAATGGACAGCTGAGCCAACAAAGACTAACTTATCTGGGAAGCACATCTACTCTAAGAGAGATACAAGTGAAAAAGGAGAGCACCCTAAAGGGAGAGGGAGAAATCCACACATTCAGGAATTTTGAGAACTATCGTTTTCCAAGTGAAATAATAACAGATTTCTGTGAAAGTGAGAGAGAACCAAGCCAAATGACACTGGCTAAAGCAGCAATGAAATTCCAAGAGTAGCAAAACCATTTGTGTGTAGGGAAAACACGGTCAGGCAATACCCAACCGGGTACCTAAGAACAAGATAAACAGGCCTGCTGTTATGGAAGACCTCAAGGAATTAATCTTGTTGCTGTTCTTTACCAAGCTGCAGATGGTGACCAGTGAAAGTTTCTGTAAGAGACAAAAAGGTCACCACAAAGAAGTGACTGGTGAGAAGAACATGGATGCACTAGCTGTTCCTGGGAGATGGCCACAGCAATGACACCTGCCATTGCAGAACAGATCAAAAATACACTTCCAGCAGAGACTCTGAACTGCTGCTTCCATTATAATGAAGTACAGGTTAACCCAGTGCTTGGCACAGGTCTTGTTTCTCACATTTGCAGCTGGTTGTGCTGGTCTGGCTGAATTCAAAGGCTGTCATGATGATAAAGGGAACAAACCCTCTTTTTTGACAGGCAGAAACCTTACAAAACAGAGACTGAGGAGATACTGATTTCTATGAATACCTGAGGCTAGGAATGAGCATGAGGAGAGATTTGAGAGAAGACCAAATGGGTCTTGAATGACCATAAAGAAACATATCTCTGTGACTATAAATTAAGAAAATTTTCAGTGCAAAGAACCTCTTGGAAAAGTGAACAAGTATCCTGAATATATCACCCGAGAACAGAACTACTGGTGGCTGTTTTCTTCACAGTTGTAACTGCACTGTTAGGACCCTTAGAGTGGATTCCTATCAAATGGGCACACATGATTTATTTTTTCTTATTTGTACAAATAAAGTCAGATCTACCACAGGGGAAGCCCAGCTACTTTGGCCACACAGCTGAAGCAGCAGAAAGTAGCCTGCTCCTCTGGGATGTGTTTACGGTCAGTATTGTTTTGATTCATATCCTGTTGGCATCTTTGCAACTGGAAAATGTTACGGTCAAATCAAGGTGATTTGCTTGCTTTCCTTCTGTGGTAAGGCCAGTTCAATCAGGCCTCTTGAATAAAATATACACAAATATCTTAGTAGCTGAGCAAATACCTTAGTTGCTGAACTTATTAAAAATCAAAGCTATAACTACATTTAGCATCCACCCATAGCGCTCTGACAGCGCCAAGTACATCTGGACATCCGTGGGGTTTTCAAAGCACGCGTCCAGGTTCCACTGTGTTTAAAAGTACAAACTGGCATTTCAAAACAACTAGTTCCAAGCCACTGTGTCTCCCTCTACTAGTTTTTTTAGAAGGAGTTCACATTTTGGTTTAAGATCACCTGGGATTAAGTGGGAATCTGATCCTGTCTGTGCAGTTCAGAGCTTGTCAAGGTGGTCAAGCAGCTCTAACCAATCCAAAAGAAGCAGTGCAGGAGAAAATCTGCACTGTTGTAGTTGTGTCATGATAAATGAGAATTTACTCAGGGGAGATGCTGGATGCCCCCGTCCCAAGTAAACTCCACATGTAAATACCATTCTAGTTGAAGATAACATACAAACTTACACATAAACCTATACCGTGGGAAGTCTGACAGTCACACATTCCTTCACCTAGATGAAGACATGATCTTGACATTGGCCAGGTGAGGGGCACAGTCACTGCATCTCCTCATACATGCTTCGAGATTAAAAAAAAAAAGGGAAATAAAGTTGGGCACTAGCATCACGTCATCAATGTTGCTGGGTCTGCTCCCAGTACAAGGGATGAGGTTAGTGATACTGAACACCAGCTCGACCTTCAAGGAAAAGCTGGAAGGAAAGCTAACGTGCACTTAAAGATGAAAAGGTGCAATTTGTCTTCAGCTTGCATTGTCCCATTTCAAACAGAGACCAAAAAAGTCCAAATATCAAATGGAAGTAATAAATCCAGCTACCCACGAGAACTTCAGAAAAGGAACACTGCACCAGACTGGAGATTGGTCTAGGGTGATATTCCTGACTGACAATGGCCTGCAGAATGACAGAGATGCTCAAGAAGAAAGGGCCCGATGAGCACACAGCTCTGTATCCCCAAGTCTCTCTCCCTGCCACCACAAGGAAACCAGTTGGCTGTACAAACAAGACAGCTTCCAACCCTGGATTACCAGGTTCGGTTGAATTATGGGAATTTAATGGTAAGGCAGATAAGAAGTCCCAATTTACAGTATCTTTGAAAATGCTGTATAAAATGAAGGAGGATTATTTTGAAGGAAGTCAGAATATCAGCTGTTTCCCAGGTCTGTCCCTCCCTGCCCTACCCCCCATATTCTATGAAGAGTCTTCTTAAAACCTTTAAATACAAGTGCCAGGTTCTTGTAACAAGAGATGCTGAACAGCAGTTATTCATCTGTTGTCTGGAACCAAAACTTGACTCTGAAACACAGGCCAAGCCAGCTTAAGAGTTCTGAATGTGAATAGACTATTCTCTTCCATGAGGGTTTCACCTGATGCCTTAGTTTAAGAAATTACGAAGCCCAGTGACAAGTGTAAATATAAAAGACATCAGTACAACGGGAGGGTTGATAAAAGGTATAAAAAAAATGAGAAAGTTACAAAGATTGTTCAGTTACCACAACTGCATGCTTGCTCTCCTCCAGTTTGAGGCTGTTACCAATTGCCAGAGCAGAGGCTCTGTAGTTGGTTGTTAATTAACGAATGAACATTAGTATTTACTCATACTGGGGGGGTGGGACACACCACACGAACTTCTAGAATCAGAAGGCATTTTTGCACCCAAAATAAAAATCTCTAACCCAGCTCTAATTCCACGCAACAAGGACATCCCTTTTTAAGTTAGGAGGCCAAAGCTAAGGCAGCCTCCACGAGATCCCAGGCTGGGAGGGAAGGAGCAGAAATGGAGTTTGTGCAGCAGTACATCCCGTCTCCCCTCCCTCCAGCACGTCTAAGTTTGCCCATTGAAAGTCTTGGAAGCGAGACAGACACGCCACGCATTCTGAACGAAAAGCCCGAGCGGGCGGGTGGCCGTTTGCCACGCAGACGGCAGTAATGGGCTTCTACCAGCTGCCGGCTTCCTTCGGTCAGCCTGGGGGAAAGGTGCACTTCGGATCACACCGAACCAGGTATTCGCTCCAAGAGAAGCATGAAATATTGAAGAAGTTTCATGCTTAGCATGAGTGGTTCTTCATTTGGTTAAGAAAAAAATTCTCTGTAAGTAAAAGGATGTGTTTGCCGGATGGACCGTCAGATGAAGTACTTCTGAGCTGCTGTTCTGAGGACAAGGAGGAGCCAAGGGGAGGTTTCAGGCGGTGACATTCTTCCAAAGCCTGATCAATCTCAGCTTCCTTTCCTGAGGAAAAGATAACACTGACGCCTCAAAACTCCGAAAGCGTCTGCAGAGCGAGACCCTTTGTTTTCACAATACTCAATCATAACACACAGGTTTGAGAACAATCAATCAGCCCTTATTCAGTAAACGCCAGGAAAAAAGCCCAACAAACACTGAGAAATTGAGGACTCGCAGGTGTTCTTTAAAGCAACCAAAACAGCAGCTTAGAAACAACCCCAGACTGCAGCAGAAATGTTTCCACTGGTGACAACACACTATTTTTACTCTTTGTACTGATGCATCCTGACACTAGAGTTGGATGCAAATTAACTAGTCTACCGAGCTAATATTTTTCCATCAAATGTTTTAATCTGTACACAGGACTAAGTAATTAAAAAATGAGCTTTTAATCAGATGGTCTTAGCGAAACTTTTGAAATCTCAACACGTGAAAAATAACATCAGGCAGTTTGCAATGCTATATAAAAAAAATGCATCACTTCCAACTTTCTACAACAAAAAATGCCTGGAATATTACCATGATAAAATATTTTTGTTCTGTTGTAATATGATGCCCGGGATGCTTTGAGATGAAGGGAAAACAAAGAAAACTCTGGAAAAATTACAATAACCCGAGTTACCTTTGCTGTCTAAACAAGAAAAATAATTGTATTTTCCTTTTCTATTTCAAATTTCAGTCCTTCTGAAGTGAATTAATATATTATAGAATAAATCTATATACTAGCAATACAAGACAACACAACATTAATACAATGAACTATGCCTCTAAAAGAGCATTTGCTGAAACTGAAGGAAGGCGAGGCTTTCTAAACTCGATGAACTGCAGGCTTCCTAAAAGCAGGCAAGTTGTGATTTAAGGTATCTTCTTGTACATCTACTACAGTTAAAAAAAAAATAAAAATATATATATATAAAAACAAAAGTCTAGTTACTATGAATACCAATAAATACAATAATAAAAACATTTCTCTTCCTACACCGAGTAAATTTCCAGACGTCATTAGTGCAGGGCGTCTTCCTGCTGCTTCCTAAGCACTCAGCAGTGGCCAAAACAAAACTCAGTAGCTCATCAGACAAATGCAATTCCTGTGTTCAGTCTGCCTTGCTAATTCAACAGAGTTTAAGATGCTAAGTATCTCTGGGGTGGGGTTTTTTTTTGTTTGTTTTGGTGGGTTTTGGTGGTGGTGTTTTTTAGTTTTTAATTCAGTGTCAGTACATGACTTGGCAAACTTTTTGTGTTGCTTAATAATGACCTCTATGTTCCTCAACAATATTAAAGAACTCTCTGAGTCTTGGAAGACTGATTACATCAGCCTGAACAAAAAAGCATCCCATGATATGCAGTGTTATCCACTAGAACTTCCCCCCAAAAGTTTCAAGTCTTTGAAGCCCAGTTAGCTTTTGTGTCAGTCTTTCTATTCTGTAAAGAATTCTCAACGGTGATTTTTAAAAGTATCTTCTGGAACAGAATGAATTTCATTAAGGTGAAATCTCCCAAATCTCAGCTTATGCTGTTGCTGTGACTTATGCTAAGAAACAACGCAAAACTAAGAAAGCTTAGTAATTTCCTTTCTTTATTGGATAGTCCAAATAGCACAGAACAAACGGACACATCTCACAGATCTGAGCCCATCTAAAATTTCTGGGGTCAAAGTTCTTCCATCTCTTGTTTAAAATATAAACACGCCCCCAGAAACAAGTGATGTATTGTACCAATCATGTCGTACACCAATATTTTCTATTCCAGCTAAAACATGGCACTGGTTATCTTCATTACATTAGTTATGAGGACAAGGCTTGGTGGGAAGGATCCAGAGCAGCAACAGGCAGCAAATTCTGCTAGTGTATCCTTGGTTAAGGCTGCAGCAAACACTACAGACAGCAGCTCAGAACTGCTTCTGGCTCACAAGCACCCTGGATGAGGATACGTGCTGCAAACAGTCAATATTCTTGATATCACCTCCTCCACTTGTTTCATCTACCTGCTTAAGCTCTGCCCTGGTGTTTCTGAGCTCTACTGAGCATCGATTTCCCTCTGCTTCAGAGAGAGGCACATCAGTTTGGAGTTTAGGCACTACTGCAGCACAAATGAAATCTCCTTTCATGATATGCTAGCATTTGGATACTGCTGTCTTATTTATTAATAAAAAAAATCTGGTAATTCTGTTTTCAAATAAAAACAAGACAAAAATACTAACTCTTGAAGATCTGTCTCCTCATTTATCTTTAGATACCATGCAAGACTTGAGTAAGAATCTGCAAAAGACAATCAGTGAACAGTGTCAAACATCTGCACACAGAATTTCTCCAACTGACACCAGCACTTCACTTGTCCAGAAACCCTTGAAATCAGCTATGCATTCCATACACCATCTCCCTGGGGGATTTTTTGGTAAAAGATACGAAACACTTCATTTCTAAACACGTCACACTGACGTGGAAGTTAAGGACTTGTCTGTCTGACATTGTTGCAGAGATCAGTGATTTTTAGTTTTATATTTTTAATTGGAATTATCACAAAAGGTGCCACTACAAAGTAAGAGGGTTAATTCCAAAAGGAAGCATTACTCCGAATTTCAGCATACTGGGTAAGGTGTATCAGTACTGATGGCATGCACAAACAGACCCAGGAGGAAGTAGCTGGGAATTTGTATCCCGTGCTTGTAGCGTCTCAGGAACCGAGCGTTCCGAAGGATAGCTCGGGGAAAGCGGGGAGTCTGCAGCTGACCCGGCTGCACACACACTAGTCCCAGCCCCAGCAAGCCTTCCCGAACCGCACTCCACGCAGACCGGCCAACGGGAGCCATCGCGAGGCTACGAGTCGTCAGCAGCCAGATTCACCTTCATGATCACGAATGCACAAAGACTCAATTCACGTGTTGAATTGTAATGGAGAACTCTGCCAACTCAAGACAGCGAGGAACATGTATCTGCAACAGAAGAGATCGCCCTCGGGAGCGCCGAGGACGCGGTGCCTGCCACCGCCTTTCTGGGCGGGAGGAGGCCAGAAAGCCACACCACCTCAGAAGGCTCTTCTAGCTGCAATGGTGTGATTAAAATCATTTTAAATGAATGAAAGTATTGATTACTGCTTTTCTGTTTGGGCACGTGTAATGCAAATGCTTTTGAGAACATTTCTACAAAAAAAAAGTTAGGAGTATAGCACAGGTGATGGCCTGAGGCTTTCCACGCCACCTATGTGCCACCACCAGGTTTTGTTAAGGAGCTGAAGAGAAGAAAAGTTTTTGGCACCCACGCAAACAAACAGAAATCCAGATTTTTTTCTGACACTTCTTCCCTGTTCCTTACAGCTGAACCTCACTTGAGAGGAGACATCTGGCACTGCACGCACCAGCTCCTCCTTTTCTGCACTCGCTCCCCAGATCTCTGCTACTTCCAACCCTGCCTCCCACTAGAGAAACCACTCCTACCTTCTTGCCTTCTCCAGCCCCTTCACCTCCTCCCAGGACATCCCCCCCTTGCTCCTGCTGCCTCTGGAGATGGCTCCAGCTGCGCTAGGGGTGTTTACTGGGCCGAGCTGACGCTGTGCAGAGCTGCTGCCAGCCTGCACGAGTGCTCTTCAGACAAGGGAATCCCACCAGAGCTTTCCCACCTACTGCTCCAAGATGTACCCTGCTCATAAGGGAACAGGGAACTCCAGCAAGCAAGAAAGGCTAGCTAATTACACAGCCTACATGGTATCTATCAACTATCTGCTTCGCAGATCCAATACCCAAAGGGCAATTTTATTCGCTGCCCACAATTACCACCCCACGGTTGCATAAACAGTAAATACATTAAAAATTCCCCCATTGAGCTGTGATGCAGAAAGCAAGTTTCAGCTCGCACACCTTCAAAGGATTTACAACAGATTCCTTTCTTCTCTTTAATAATGAATTAATCACAGTACCAATCAGAATATTAGATTAGCCATAACGTCGAGTTAAGGTTCACAAAAACCCACTACATCGGATTCCAAACACTTCGATCACAAGTCCTTTATACGTCGGCGCTGGGGGGAAGAAGTCTTAATTTTAATTATTCTTTGAAGAAAGGATCAATCGCTCTCACAGTAATAACTCCCAGTTTTATTTTCTCCACTAAAAGAAAAGCATAGTTAAAATGACTTTTGAAAGTGACTGAAAGGGAAGTTGGGTGGTCTTCAATCTCTAGCGCTTGGTAAGAACACGGTAAGCATTTGTATCCATAGGTTGTATATTAGGAACAGTTTCCTTTCCTGAGAAAGTGGTGAGGCCTTGGAACAGGCTGCCCAGGGAAGGGGTGGAATCACCATCCCTGGAGGGGTTTAAAAAACGTCTGTATGTGGCACTGCAGGACATGGTTTAGTGGTCCTGAGAATGTTTAGTAGATGGGTGGACTTGATGATCTTGAAGGTTGTTTCCACCCTTAATGATTCTGTGATTCTATCAAACTGCTACATGGGCTAAAAAATAAATAAATAAAAGAGGTGGAAGGTCTCCGAGAGATGGTCGTGGAGATATTTTGGGGAAAAACCAGTATTTTCTTTTTCTTCTATAACCACTATACCTTAAAATTGCAATCACAGGAGGAAAACACATGTATATTAGAAGTACCCCTAACTTTTAAAAATTTCTGTTAAAAAGGCATATTGTTTAAAATACTGAAACACTAAGAATGGATTTTCCTTAACTTTTCCCAGAGTGACACCATCTTCATTTGCCTGCAAGAGTAGGATGCAATGAAAAGGAGTAGAAAACTACAGCCAGCCACAGAAGTCCTCTGTGGCTCACTCCAGCTGGCTCACTGCTGACTCCAGGAAGGGAAGGCAAGGCGAGGCAGGCAGCAGACTGGCCAAGCTGGTTCCCAGAGCTGTGCTCTTCCCACCTCAGTGCCAGACACTGCTCTTCAGGAGCTGAGGGCTGACTCATGGAGCCGATCCTGGAAGGAGGACAAGCCTGTGCTGGAGTCACCTCCCTGACCTGGGACACATGCCCTGGAAGGAGGACAAGCCGGTGCCGGAGCGACCTCCCGGACTGGTGACACATGCCCGCGCCACGCAGAGCGCAGCCGGACTGGAAAGGCATGTCCTCCCACCCTTAGTGGCTTGGAGAGCAATTAAACCTCTGCGAGATTCTGAGAGCTTTCTCCTTAAGCCTTTCCTTTTAATGATAGTGCTGGGGATTTCACTCCTAAAAAAGTAAATAAATACTGTGAGACTGAGGGAGCCCTTCCTCCTTCCCGGAACACACGTGAAGAAAATGGAGCGAGGCACAAGGGGCCAAGAGGAAAGCGGCAGCGAGAAGGAAAAGAGCAAAGGTCTGAACCCTGGTGCCAACTGCAGAGATTTTAACTGACGAGAAGCCGTGATTTTCTTCCATGCAAGCACAAGCTTTGGCAAGGTCACCAGAGGCAACTTCTGTCTGTCCTTATCCACCTCCTCCCTCCCTCTGCGAACCTCCCCCGAGCAGAATAAATGAGTGTTCCATTTGGGTAAAGAGAACATGCAAAGTTATCCAATGAACTAGGACATATCCTTGGCCTCGGGAGAAGCCGCCGAGAACCAGGAAAGCCAGCGGGCATGCCCAGAGAGCCACACAGGGCCGGCAGTCCCGCCAGCTCCGTGGGCCAGCTCCCGAGGTGCGGTTCTGCGGCAGGACCCTGATGGTGAGAAGGGCCCTTTCCACCAGCTTTGGTTCTGACCAGTTTCAGGTCCAGCTTTCTACTCACTGGCACATAAAGCTCTGCTTGCTCAATTATTTTTTTCCCTCCCTAATTCGTAAAGTTTGAACCAGTTCAGTTTACTTTTGTAGTGACAGTACACACCAGGTTCTCAACAATTTGCTGCCTTATTTTCCCTAGAGAAAAAGCCCCACACCAACTGAACCAAAACCTCTGGAAATCCTGGACTTCTGCCCTGCTCCAACACCAGCTACTCGGGAGATTTACACGTGCTGTTTATACAAGATGGCAAAACACGGTCTCTGCAGCCACGCTTACAAGGTGCTTCCCACCAAACCGAGGCAAAGGAAGTCACTGTTCCACTCCAGCTCAGCAGCCTCTCGCCCCACGTTCCAGCGCGTGGGCACCAGGCTGAGCTCTCGAGGAAGGCAGGCGCCAGCTGCCCTGCAGAGCAGGGGTTTCTGCCACAACAGACACCAAAACCTTGCGGATTGTTCACAAAAGCCCCTCTGCTCACGGGGACTGCTCTGTTTAAGCTGTAAATAGCTTTAAAGGAGTGCAGCTCCTCACACAGAGGAGCCCAATTATAACCTAGACTCACTGATTGGACTAGGAAAGTAAACGAGAGCAATGCAAAATCCATCTGGTAACAGGCTCATAGGTGCCTTTCCCAGAGAAGCATCACGAGTTCCGCTTGCTTTTTAGGAGCTTTTCTATATGATATTACAGTGACTACATTCTGGTAATAAACCAAATTATTCTTGATTACACTTGAAACAACTTCATGAAGCTCGCTGAGATCCCTGTACTAGGCAGCGATTCCTTGCACCAAATAAATAATCAGACAAATACTTGCAGAGCTCACTCATTTTCACCATCAGAATTAAGAAAAAAAAACCCCACAAAATTAAGACAACACTCACAGAAACCCATCATTTGCAACTGCTTTAGCCTTTTATCTGTAATAAATGTATTTAAATAGTCTACATGAAGTGAAACAGAAGTACCTAAAGTTCTTATTTACGTTTCCTGCTTTGTTAATACGCAGAGCGTTTCTTCCGCTGAGGCTCCTCTCACAACGCCTGCAGGTTTCCAATGCTAAACACCTGACACAGCTTTCTAATTCAGATGGCTGTTATTTTTACATAGCACATGCTAACATCCAATATAAAGCACCCCAAAATACATTATAGATGATGCTTTGCTAGTAGACGGAGCTGCTATAAAAACAAACAAACAAACAAAAGTAAGGTGTCATTCCCTTTCCTTGTTTACATTGTGTGACTGAATTTACCTGTTCGTTATCACAGGATCCTGCATTATTATTAAAAAAGTAAACAAGAGGTGTTATACTGCCGACATTTTAAGAAAAACTGGAACAAACTCTCCCCTCTGGTAGAAGACTGCCCTCTCATAAACTTGCTCCAACTGTGTTTTATAGCAAAACTTCTATTATTATTACCACTGCTCTTTATGCTTAGCAACCAACAAGATGAAAGGGAAAAAAGACACCATTTTTACTGGAAAAAGCCCATCAGCTGTTGCACCATAATTAAAAGTATTATTAGCAACTCATTTCAGCACAAGCAATTTAAACAACAAGAGAAAGCTACTGCAACCTGTCTTTTCACAGACGGGTTATGCTCATTTGCATGTAATATTGCAAGACTGAACCCTGACACTCCAGCACATCAGGGACAAGAAGCTTCTGCCCCTGAAACACACTCCTCCCATTTTAAATGGGCCAGGCAAGACCACGTTAGCCTAACTCCACAGACTATACAAGTACATTCAGCAGATTTTTTTATCTCCCTGAATGTACTATTTGGTGTTTAGCTCCAAAATACAGTTCTAAGTTAAGAGGGGAAGTGCTGTTGACTCTGTCTTCTCCTAATCTCTGAATTCCAAGTTATCAAGAAATGAGAATGCTGAAAAAAATGAAGAGTTAGTTAATGAAACTAGTTAATAAAAAATGGACTGCTGCAAGTCCAGCCACACCTTTCCTTCAAAGTCACATCTTGAAGCAATGACTAATGCAAAATTAACACAGGGCAGAAGGTTATTAACAACAACAAAAAAAGAGTACAAAGGTCACACGCAACGTATGGGCTTCCCTTGGTGAGACACTGATGTGTTCTGAAGCGTTAGCTGGGAGGGGAAAAGGACGGGAGAGCTCGGTTCAGAATGATGCTTTCCTGTGGCGTTTGGTATTTCCACCTTCCACACAAATCACAATCGTATAAATACAAATTTCTTGCCGAAGCAGCCTGGGATCGGTGTCAGTGTTATTCTCCCGAGACTTCATGTCCCAGCTTTCCCAGCCCTGGAAACGACAGTTGCGTTCAGCAATCGGTATCTTACACTTCTTGTGAGACCACTGCAGAGCGCCTCAGCTACAGGCGAACCTGCTTCATCCATCTCCATGGGCAACCTCCACCAGCTGGCAGACGTCCCCGTGTGCCACAGCGCTCACCCGGAGGTGTTCCAGCCCTGCCGCGGCTGCTTCTCTATTGATCGCTTTCGGGTTTTTGATCGGAGAGAAGCGGGGGGAGAAGAAACAAAACCAAAAATAAACCCGCAAAAAGTTCCTAGCTCCGACGGCTGCGCCGGCAGCGCTTGGGCAGAGGGTCCTCTCCCGGAGCCGGCTAATGGTGCACGCACAGCTCGAAGTTTAGCGGTCACACAAAGGTTAAAAACCCTCGCTCAGTTAAATGGCGATAAATCGGGGCACGCAGCGACGGCAGCTGCCTCCCAGCCGGGAACACGGGGCAGCCCGGTACGGAAACAGCGCGGGCAGGGAAAGTGGGGCGCGTCCCGACACCGACAGAGCAGGGCAGGGCGGCCCGGGGGCCGCGCCGGGAGCAGAGCGGCCCGCACCCGGCGCGGAGCCCCCGCCAGGAGCACAGACCCGGCCCACGGACACCCCCCAAAGTTTCCGCCGCACGGCCCCGCGACCCCGGCTGTGCGGATCTGCGGCCATGGTACGGCACAGAACGGCTCCGGCGGGCCGGCCCTGCCTGCGGCGGCTCGGCACGGCTCCCGGCTCCCGCGCGCAGCGCCGCGCACCGCCCTGAGCAGCGGGCGGCCTTCGGCGCGGCCCCGGGCTGCGCAGCCGCCGCGGGCTCGCCCCGCGGCCGCGGAAAGTCGGCGCGCACCGGAGGGCGGGCGGGAGGGAGGGAGAGAGAGAGAGAGAGAGGCGGCCCCACTGGGCCCGGGCTCCGCGACCCCGACCCGCGACTGCACAGGGCCGGCCGCGACCCCCGCTGCGTGCTTCCCGGCCCGGGCACACCTGCCCCCGCGGCGCCCGCCCGCTCCCGGATTCCCGCGCTCCGCCCGCCCGAGCGCCCAGCGCGGAGCCCGGGGCAGGGGCCGAGCGGCGGTGCCTCCACCCGCAGGGCCCGCGCAGCGCGGCCAGGCACCGGAGCGGGCGCGGAGGGCACGCCGAGCTCCGCCCGCGCGGCACAGGCAGGCGGCGCGGGGCAGGCTCAGGTCTGCCCGAGGCGGTGGCTCCTCGGCCCCGCTGCCCCGGGCGGGCTCCGCCGCCTCGCGCTCCCCCTCGCCCGCGCGGCGCCCCGGCCAGCCCACGTTCCTCCCCCGCCCCGGTCCTCGCCCACTCACCGCGTGGAGGGAAGCGGCGGCGGGGCGGCCCCGCTCGGCGGGCCGCGGCGGGCCCTAGCCCGGGGTCTCCATGGTGGCGGTGGTGGCGCCGGCGCCGCCGAGCCCCGCCGCCCGCTCCGCCTGGCCCGGTACCGCCCCGCCAGCGACGTCAGCGCAGTGCCCGGCCCTGCGCCCGCGCCCATTGGCCAGGCGCCGCCCAGGTCGGCGCGCCATTGGCTGCTGCCGCGCGTTAAACGGGCCAGTGGCGGCAGGACTTGAGGTTGCTATGGTTACCGATGCCGTGCGGTGGCCAGGGGAAAGGCGCCGCCGTCCCCTCAGCGACCGCGCGCGGGGGTCGCGGCCGGACCGGGCCGCAGGACGCGGCGGCCTCGCAGCGCATCCGGGCCGGCCGCAGGAGGGGCCGCCTGCCTAGGTGAGAGCGCTGGGGCCCGAGACTCCTCCGGCGCCGCCGCCGAGCCCGCCGGCCTCTTCGCGGTGAGTGTCCGTGCGCGGTGCGGGAGCGGGCGGGGCGCAGGTGGCCGGAGCAACCGGTTGCAAAATGGCCCCCGCGGCGGCGGCGCCGGGCGCGGGGTTTCTGGGCGTGCTACGGCGGCTGCTGCCGCCGCGGGGACTGCCCTTGGAGGGGCCTCCCGCCCCGTTGAAGGCGGCTTCTGGAGCGTCCCGGGGCGGCGGTGTGGGAGTGGGAGCTGATTTCGGCCGGTGTTCCCCGGCGGGCTGTACGGAACCGGTGCGGGGAGACCCGCTGGCCCGCGTAGGTTTCCCAGCAGGACCTCCAGTCCTTAACTCTGCCCAGGTGGGAAAGACAGGCTGTGTAGCGTTCCAAAATCTCTCCGTTTTGAAGCTTCTAGTCCCGGCCAAACTATTTATGGCTTAAAGGGTTGTACATGGAGACAAGAAAAGGCAGCGTATCTGCCGGTGCTGTAAAACACTTTAAAACCAGGCTTTGGGTGAGGTTCGTGTGTTACGTCTCGCTTTTCTTTTGAGTTACCTGACCGTCCCAAGCACGAAACCCCACTGTGCTTCCCGGGGTGTCGTGACACCGCTTCCTCTCCTCCCAGTCCGCCGCTCTTACAGTTGTGATGGGACTCTCCCCTCTCCGTAGACTAGGGTGATAGTGGCATTAGATATCTAAAAGAAGCAAAGACCCAGCTACCACTCAGATCTCCTCCAAAGTGCACATATTCTCATTTTACTCTATCATACGTCTTTCTTTTATTTTTTCCTGATACTTGTCCGGCGCACTATGAAGGCTCCAGAGCCTGTCCTGTAGGCAAACCTGTATTTGGGGTGTGAGTCAGTGAGCAGCTCTGGCTGTCTTAAGAGGTTGTCTATTCAACCCCTTCCCCTGGCGTGTTGGCACAGACTGTGTATGAATCCTATGGATGAATACAGTAGGAACTCCTACGGTATGGTCATCTGCCACATGGGAGACCCTTGGCAGATGTAAACAGGGGCCTCCCTTCATCACCGCCCTGAAAATCTCATGACTCGTGTTGTGTTGAGTGGATATAAGATGTTACCAAACCACACCGGTGGTCTGGAAAACCCTGGGAAACAGGGGTATGAGGAATAATAGCAAAACTTTGTAAAACAACAAGTAACAAGGGTGAAATAAGATAACCAGGGCAAGGGTCAAATGAGAGTGGAGAGAAGGAGAAAGGGAAAAATAAAATGTTAAATCAGAATAAGCAGATCAAGAATAAAGGGAGGAGAAAACACAGGACTTGTGAGAGCAATGGCTTTCATTAGTTGCAAGGTTGCTTCTGCCAAAGGTGTACTGGACGAATTAAATCAACTTCAAATCAGCCTCAGCTGGTTTTAACCTGTAACTTGGATATTGGTGCTGGGCTTCCACAAATAACAGCTTTTGGAAAAGGAAGAAGCTGACTTGCCTCCCCTGGTAAATCAAACCATTTCTGAATGCTATTGTTGTGGCTGTGAAAGGGACAGTCTACTGGCAGGCCATGAAAGGTGGCATGATGCCATCTCCAGACCTTCCAGACTCTGCGTGGTTCCAGGTGGACGGCTGCAGCCCCGGGCGTTACTAGGAACAGGCTGTTCCCAGCGCCCCGCGTCCCCGTGGAGCTGCGCGTTGCGAGGGCTCGCTGGATTTTAGAGGTTGCCACTGGGGCAAGATGGGAAGGGGTGAGGAATGAGGGTGAGGAGAAAGTGATCTTGAGCCAGTTTGTTTTGACACAGCAGAAGTATAAAGAATTAAAAATAATATTTTGAGGTCCTGTCAGGTTTGAGAATATATTGAATTACTATCAGTGAAGAGCAGCTATGTCATTCTCCCTGGTATTAGTCATACGGCCATAGCTTTTTTATTTGTTTTGGCACCCAGAGCAGCCAATACATTATCCTGTTTGACTGCCGCATATCACAGCCCGTCAATTCCCACCCATTTATCACACTACCGAGCCCAGTAGGGACAAAATATGTTATGGAAAAGCACCCTGATTTAACTTTCCAATACGGAGCGCTGCACACTCTAGCAATTCTTTTGATTTCTTATTCCATTAGCTGATAGTAGCCTTTGTCAAACCTGTGTTTAAACACGTACATCAATTTTAGGATCAGCAACAAACAAGTACTGTCTTTTCATTTGCCTTCCTTAGGATGTGACTTGAAAGTAAGATGATCTTTCTTTTTCACTCCTGGCGTTGTTTGGAAAGCTCCGCTTCCATTATGTGTGCAAATCTTGTAAAAATCCAACGGTGCGTTTTCCTTTGGAACCTTCCTGGTTTCCTGCGAGCCTTAAATCCGATCTCTTTAAATGATTGTGCTCATTTTCCAGCTTTTTAGATGAGCAATGTAGTGAAGGGGTATTTGCTGGTTGTTTTGCTGCTGTTGTGCTCCTTTGGTATTTCAAGTCATTAATATGTTGTTCTGCTTCGTTTAATCTATCCTGAAATTAATACAAATTGGAGTCTTTTTAATATTCCACAGATGTTCACAGTCCTTGCAGAACACTGGCATGCCTATCTTTAATTTTACTGATGATTTCTCTATTTGCAAGATTGCCTGTGTTTTCTCCTCTGATAGAAGCACACTGGCACTGTAGCTGGAAAGTGGGAATTGTCAGCACAGAATGCTCAGTCCTTGGAAATGTGGGATTATGAGGATAAGTATCAGTCAAGAGATAAATATCACAAAACCAATGTTGCCTTCATTTCTTTTTTTCTTTTTTTTTTTTTTTTTCCCCCCCTCGGAAATTATTTAGAACTACCTGTTTTATCTATAATCTTACAGGTACTGAAACTACAAAGGTTTGAGAGAAAATAACTGGAGAAGAGAGTGATGCTCGTGGCAGGATAAGTGAACAAATGAACAGTTGTTTAGTGTTCACAGGGGAAATTATTCAGATGTGTGGGTTCCCCCCATTAAAACCTATGATTTGATTCAAAAGTTACTGCAATCCATTGTGTTGGTGTCGCAGCAAATCGGTCAGTCACCATGCAATTGACTTCGGGTAAGTGGGAAACTGTAATTTGTGTGCATTTAAAAGCAGTAAATGTTCTCCTGCTTTTTCACCGCTGAACTGGGGAGGTGTGGCACCTAACAGAAGGTGTATTTCTGAGGCAGTCGTGGACTGACGTTTTGCTGTTTCAATGAGGGTTTTCACAAAAATTGTGATTTGGAGAGTGGCGTTCAAAATTGCAGCTCTATTGGGGGTATAGATTTCAGTCTCCCTGGGGGAAAACAAAATACCGAGGGGAAACTACTGGGATACTACCAAGTTGTGTGCACTTTCATAATTTTCTTTTCTTCCATGGCTTTGAAGCATCAGGTATGAACAGTTGACTCTAGGTCCCGCAAAGTGCTCAGCGTGATCACCAAGCTTCTGATTACACAGCCACTGTAATCTGGCTGAAGGCCAGCTGTGGTGGACAGGGACAATGCTGCCCTGCCATGGTATCTCTCCGACTTCCCAGGTGCCAGCAAACGTGATCGTGCAGCTGTGCCCACAGCTAGGTTACGAAATCGATCCAGTTTGCCCAGGAACCTCCCCACATTGTATGCTCTTGGTTCTCTAGATGGATCAGTTTCCTGATCCAGGTCGCTGTTCCTGCCTCTAATGCCTGCACAAAGAGGTTTGCAGGCAGCCATGTACAGGGGGAATGGGGACCTCCTCTGCTGGCAGCCATGTGAAATGTTTTGCCCTGGGTACCTCTCTCAGCAAAATGGAGATTCTGGGAAGAGCAGTTTGCTGGACGCTGCATAAGCTCAGCTGCCAAGTCGATGCAGGTTTAAGAAAAACAACCTTTTTTTTTCTTTTTTTCTTTTTTTTGGCAAAAGAGAAGAATCTCACCCCCCTATATTGATTCAGCTCGTAGCGTGGCACCACGAGTGCCTTTGTTGGTTTTTGTCAGGGTAGCGTGCTGCGGTGGGAGGGTAGGAAGAAGTGCCCGGGGAAGGGAAGTCCTCAGCAGGCTCTGCTGACGGATGGTTGGGTGAGAGGACGTGAGGAAAAGCCGAGTGGGATGCTCAAGCAAGCAAAGGAGGCTAGTAGCTGTTCTGTTCAATGGGCTTTCAGGTCCTAAGCTTGTAAGTAATTTTTGTAGAAACTAACAACCTTTTAAAACCCAAATAAACCACAAAAGAAAACCCCATACAAACAAAACCCCAAACAAAAACAATGCACAGAACAAACTCCCTTTAAACCCCATAAAAAAAGCCCAGCTCTGGAGAAAGCAGGTACTTCCTTCACCTATCCTTGAGCAGATGAAATGCCTGTTAAAATCCTTTGCAATTCCCACCGATTGCTACAATTCTCAAGCTGAACAAAATATTATCCATTTTCTTACCAGGCCATATTTGAGGCCTGGAAAAAAATGTTGAGAAATTTCCCCCATTGTAATCTTTCTTATCAGACTAGGGGTACAGAATTTCAAACTGAAATCTGGAGATCCTTGTGAAATAAGGAGGCAACACAGAAAATGTACATGCAAAGAGAAGATTGATTCGTTTTTCTGGGCTGTACGTTCCGAGGGTTGTAAACGAGAGGCTTCAGACAAGCATGCTTTTTTTTTTCCTCCCTGTAGTAGGCTGTCAGACAGCATTATGCAGTAATTTAAAGTGAAGGTGTGCCAAATGCTTCCCTGCACATAACTCTACAAATTTGGCCTAGCAGAGCTGGCAAAAGCTGTACAAAATGATACTGATGCTCCTGACAAAATAACCTGCAGTGGCTTCTAAATCATATGAATTATCTGTCCCTCTGGTTTGCTATCTCATAGGCTGCAGACAAATGTTCTTCTCTGACTCCAGCTATGCTGCTGTCAGACAAAAATCAGCTAGGCTAGCTTAAGGTAGGGTGATGCAGGGTCTTTGGTGTCAGTGCCAGCTCTCAAGGTCTCGCAGCCCTGGTTCCTCCTTCTCCCCAGTGGCCATTGCCCCTGTTTGTGCCTTCACCCCGGGCTTGCTCTGTCAGGCAGTCTGTTAAACTCCAAGAGGGCTGGGCAGAATTGCTCCCAAGTATAACCAGAAATGTGGATATCCCTGCAACTCAGAAAGCTGTAGCTTCTCTTAGGGTATAACAGTAAAAAGCATCTCGGCTTAAGGAGAAATTGGACTTGGAGTAATATTCTTTTGAAGCACTGATAAGGAAAAACTGCCCCTGTAGAGTGCAAACTGAGTCATCTGAGTTCTGCCTGAAGCTCGTTAAGAAGGGCTTACACAAATGGGTCTGTCAGCAGAGCTGTGGGGAAGAGGCCTCCAGCAGTGGGTCAGTGAACCTTTCTAGACAGGTTTGGGTTGGGTTTTTTTGTTTGGTTGGTTTTTTTACGGAAAAGAAACACCAGTAGCAAGCTAGCATGGAAAGGGGGCGGGTGGAAATGTTTTAATTTAAACTACTCCACAGAAGGCAAGAGCAAAGACAGGATCACATGCAACAGGTGAGGACAACTTAAAACAGCTGGTTTAATTCTATAAAACAAAGAATTGACTGCTTTGAGAAGGTTTGGGCTTTAGCTAGTTAAAGAAAATAAAGCTATCGTGACTCTGAAAACTGCCCATTTCTACTTGTTCATTCTGCAGCGCTGGAAACAAAATCACGTAGTTGGTTTATCTGAAGAGCAATGTGGATGTGATTTAACAACAGTGATCCACGGACTTTGTACAGAATTCTTAAGCCCTGTCTTCAGTAGGTAATTCGGGTTTGGGTTTTTTTTGAGAGTAACTTCTGCACACTCTGAGCTGCTTTAGCTGTCTTCCACTGAACTTAGTCAACAGCTTGGTACCGAGTATTTTAGTATCTGATGGTTTAATAGATGGGATGCCTCTTACGGCACGCACTGTTCTGCTGCAGCTCCTTTAGGGTCCATCTCCTTCCTTCACTATCCCTGCCTGTAAAACGACATCCTGATTCCATCGGCCCCGCGTATCATGTGTGGAATCCACCTCGGACGTGGCGGCGGTGCAGCACGTACCCTCCCTCTGGAGAAGACGCCATCGCAGCTGAATCCTCCCTGCCCCGTAGGCATAACTGGTTAGCAGAAAAAGGAGGCCTGTGCTTCTTTGGCGTAGCGTGTCGGCATCAGCGCCCCTGCCACAGCCGAATCCGCGCCCCGCCCAAGGAGCCCTGGTGTTGGGGTCAGCAGGGCCAGCGGCCACCAAGTGCTGTGCATGGGCTACAGAAACACATGCGTGGGTGTCCTGCAAAGGTGCCTCTGCAGGAGCACGGTCAGCCCTTCCCGCGGCAGGGCGGTCACCTGGTGGCAGGTGGCCATTGGTAACCCAGAGCACGGCAGTGTCGCCTTCCCCTGTGAGGCACCTGAGGAGAGCTGGCCCTTCTGCTGCCGTAGCTTTGTCTCGCCGAGGGGCCTGTCCCTGGGCTGTGAGCTCTGCCACCTCCTTCGTGTCTCTGCTCATTCTCTTCCTTTTAGTCTCCTCAATAGCTGTTCCAAAGTATTTCCTACTCTCCCACCAGTTCTTTCTTCCTCACTGTTCCTACACCTCTAGCAACAGATGCTCCCCTTATCCAACTCGGCCTTCCTTTTCTTCTGTGAAGCCTTAATGAAAAAGATGCTGCTTTTGTAAAACCTTACACCTTCTCAATAATAATCAGAAAGTTCCATGTTAGCTGATGGTATTAGTCCTATGAAATCTTCCTTTCTGGCTGCTTATGCACTTTGGGGTTGTGGGTTTGTTTGTGTTGGTTGGTTCATTTTTTGTTTGTTTTTCTTGTCTGCTTGTTTTGTTTCTGTGTTTGGTTTTGTTTGTTTGTGGGGTTTTTGCTGTTGTTTTTTTTTTAATGTATTCCAGTTCTCTTAGAAATACACTAATTTGCTTCATCCTGAATATCTCTGTAGTATGAAGGATATTTAGTATAGGCCCAGACTTTCCAGGATGCTCTGGTGTGCGGAAGCTTGCACATGCAGCCATGTGCTGCGTTGGATCTAGGCTAGGATGGCTGTTGCCTGGCAAAGCAGAGTCCTCAGGAGAAGGTCTAAGTGCTCACGAAGAAGAATGTCACTAAACCAAAACCAAACAGTCCGCTATCTTTTCTTATGCAATTAGGAGTAGTCTCTGTGAGTAATATGACTTGGTTCTGAAGTATATTTTAAATGGTGAAAATGCTGCAGGTTTTAATTGCCATACAGATTCGAAGTGCTGTGCCTTGCACAGCTCTGGGTGCCACTTGTTAGAGAAAGAATGCATTTTATTAAGTTACCGAGGTTATAGATTTATTTACTGTTTACCATGAGGCTAGATACAAGCAAGAAGAATTTGATTTGTTCTTGCAGTTCCAAGGCAGGTCAGATTTTGAACCAGCGGTATTGTTTCATTGATGCTGTTAAGCAAAGAAATCCTAAACAAGAAAATTACTTCTCTCAGAGCTTTTCTGCACTGCCACGTCTAGTCTCCTTGTTCACATGAATCAGATCTTTTTTTGGTTTTAAAAAGAAAAAAAAAAAAAGTGCTTGTTTTATATGGTGGCTGAAATGCTTGGTTCCAAAACTGGTGGGCCTTGAGAGATAATGAAATTGCAGTAATATTTTGTTCCACTAATATTGATCTCTTTATAGAGTCTCAAGCTACTGTTTTGTCTTGGTTTTTCGTTAATAGCAGAGAAGAGTCACCAAAGCCCAGACACTTTGTTGTAATGCAGGAAATGTTGAATCTATGGCAGTTTTCTTATTTCAGCATCTTTACTCATTTAGCACAAGAAAAGTAATGTAGATTTAAGCCTTTTATGTGATGGATACCAGTGCAGCAGACTGGTAAGTTGCTCACTGCACTATTAAAATTGCCCTGCTTTCCACATAGCTAGTGAATGATTTAACTATGTTTGTTATTTATTAAGTAATGGAGAAAATTGTAGGGTGCTATAATAGATAACTCAGACTCGCATCTTCCAATAATTCTTTAAGTGAGTAAGTTGAAGCATATGTTGTTTAATTTCTAACTTTTTGTTATGCATGGAGGTAATGAATGGGAGTAAATGGAAAAGAAATAACATATATAATAAACCTCTACAAAATTCTTGTGTCTAGATCCAAAAGTCTATAAACAGTGTCTCAGGATTTTTGCCTTTAGCTCAGCAAAGCAGGATTTTGTCCAGGATTTCCCAGCCGCATGTCAGGAATTGCCCAGGGAAGCTGTGGATGTGTTCAGGACCAGGTTGGACAGGGCTCTGAGCAACCTGCTCCAGTGGGAGGTGTTCCCTGCCCATGGCAGGGGGGTTGGAACCGGACAGTATTTCAGGTCCCTTCCAACCCAAACCACTCTGTGATAATTAACTACTGAAAGCATCAGAGCATTTTCTCACTTCGTCCTGTTTTGGGTCAAGTGTGGAGTTTCCAGGTGTGCTGTCTGCAGCTGGCTGACTTTGAAGTGGGTGCATGGGGTCAGTGAAATGGATTATGCATCTTTTGTTCAAAACAGTGTGACAAAATGCCATCAGGCTCACTTGATTGCAGTCTGCATGGGGGACGTGGGTGACTTCATTTCCTACCCTTTCTATGTCAACTTGAAAAAAAAAAAAAAGCTTCTTTTCTCATTGAATTTTTTTTTTTTCCCTCTATGAACTGTATTTAAAGTTTATTTTATCTTGAATTAGCTACTTGGAAAATTCAAAGACCAGAGGGGGAACAGTAGTTCTCTTGTACCACAGATAGGGAGAGAGCAGATGAGCTATTCCCTCCCCTCTCAGAGTGACAGTGTTCCATGGAGCTGATTGTTTTAAGTGTTGCTCACATTGATCTTCCTACTTTGGATTAAGTTTTACTTAATGAGGTAGTAATGAGATTATCATAGACAAAAAGGGCTATGTCTCTTTTGGGAACATATAAATTTCTGATACTTGACTTTATTTCAAACGGATCCATCATTCTTTCTTTAGGGAATAGAAATTTAAATGATAGTCAGGCGATGGGACTTCTCTAGCAACTGTTTTGACACTGAATTATAAAAGTATTATACTGTGTATTTAATTCCTGGAGAAAGGATTGACTGCTGCAAGATTAAAAGGTTCTGGATGGGTGCCATTTTCAGATAGTTCAAGTGGAAGAAGAGAATGGATCTGATTAAAGGATAAAGCTGGTTATTTGTTTGTTGTTTTTACTCCATGCCATACAATGGGAGTGATTCTCTGCCTCTTTTCCCTAACAATAATTAGGACCAGAGGGTTCCAGCAACTTAGTGTTAATGCTCTCTTCTTTGAATGGGAACATGCTAAGCAATTAACATTTCTTTTAAACGCTAAAATCTAGAAAAAAGCCTTGCACAAGGTATTCGGCAAATCTCCAGATATTCAAAAGAGCGCAATGCTTGTTTGGTTGGGTTTTTCCCCGAGTTTGGATGTTTTAGGAAATGTCTGTCCTAATCTGTAATAAAAGTTCCCACTGATGCGGTATTCAAAGTTTTTGATGCAGTCACTGGATTTTAATTGTGCCTGCCCACTAGTAATTTACTTTAACCAGCCTCTGACAGGACCATGACACCTGCTGTTGTGAAATTAAGTAACCTTAATTTGCACAAAATGTGAGCAGCTGTTAAACTGTCATTGATTACTCTGTTAACTTGTCTTTTGCGGAGAGTTGATATGGCTTCATGTTATTGATTTTACATTTAATAATTTGGCTGATTTAATACAGGCACAGAAAGTTACACTTTCAATGGCGTGTCCAGATCGTTACATGTTGTGCCTCCCCACCCAGCAATTTTGCCCTTCTGCTGATTAGCAGCAGTCTAGCTGAGAGGAAGAAATGACATGACCTGAATATGCAAAGATTTATGTATGCAAATGACTTGTTGAATTGAGGGAGTGAAATCCAGAGTCCTCTAAAGTTAATGGTTAAATTCATTGGGGGTACTCATGCTTGTGGAATTGGGACCTTAACTGGGCATGAATGTCACCATGTGACAGGGCAGGCTGCAGGCTTTGCTTGTTCCAGAAACGCTGACTAACACTTGTAGTGTTTAATTTCTATTTAAATGAAAGGGGGTAGGCTCTGGCCTCAGTATTTGGTATTCCCATTTTAAAGAATACACTTAAGTCATATACCTTAGGCACAAGCGTTTACATTAAGAATGCGCTGAAGTTTTAGTTGAATTGGAGGTATAATCTTTCAAGAGGTTGTATTTGTTATTACCTGAAAGTTCTGAATTGTAGCGAAGTGCTAATTTGTCATCAGGAGGGTTGGTAAACCTTGTGCTTTTTACTGTGACGTGGCTGGCTGCAGACACAGCTGATGTGGCTTCCATTCGCTGTCCGTCCCATCTTTTGTACTTTTTCATTCTAAGATGCATCAGGACTTCCAACATAGAGGCCGTGCTGAAGTTTGAACAAAGCCTTGAAGCAGGGTATCCAAACTCAGGCTTAGATGAACTTTTCTGGTATTGAAGAGGATTTTAGATTGATCACCATTAAATCAGAAGTAATTAAACTTGCAGTGCTTTTCTCATTTTGATTGGTACATTTTTGTAGTTACTGAAGATAGAATACAGGTTTATGCCTGTGCTGCCCTTTCCAAAACCATCTTAACGTTCGTTTTCAATGTTTTAGTGAAGCCATAACGTTGAATTTGGTAACAGAAAAGAATATCTGTTAAAAGCCTGAGATCAAACACAGATGTATGACATTATTGCAGGAGAGAGAAATGGATAGACCGGAAGGGAATAAGCGCTTACTCAAATGCGGTAGCCCTAAAATTACAGCAAATGACCAGTAAGTTGATTTTTACATCCGTTCTGTTCCTGCAGATGTGCTCTCCTGCTTCCTTTTCAAAGGAGATGAAGCTAAGGTGAATATGTGAAGTTTTCTTAACTGCTGACATTCGATCAGAAAGATGTCAGTAGAAGAGAGATGGACGGTTTGCCTAAGGGATAAATGTGTAAATAAAGCAGAGGGGTAGCTGTGCTGCTGCTAATCTTCCTGGTACCCAGAGTTATGTTTCAAAAAGGAAAGCGTTCCTTACGTTGGAGGAAGCTTGTTGTTTAAAGCTGGCTGGGTGGGCCCAGCTTAGACTGATGGTTCCCAAGATGTGCAGATCTGGAGAATGATGGTAACGTAGTGGCTGGGCAGGGAAGGGTAAAAAAAGGTTTGTACAGAGAGAGGTGAGTACAAGGGATCCAGTCTAACAGATTTCAATTACTTTCAATTTTTCATCAAGCAGATATTTTTGCCCTTGTCTAGGGTTAGATGAGAGTCACCGGGTAGTGCTCTCTTCCCAAGATATTCAGTAGAAGTCGTGTGGAGGTGGTGGTCAGAAACCCAAAGCAGAGGGCAGGAGGAATGCTGACTGTCCCTAGCAGAGGAGCAGAATTCCTTTTAAGCTTGTGAGAGACCAGATTGCAAGTGCCTTGTGCAGCTATTTTTCTGAAGACAGATGCTTTGCTCAGCCTTTACATTACTCATAATTTTGAAATATCTCTTCAGCCTGATTTGATTTATTTAACCTAGTAAGATCTTACCCCTACTGCAGGTTTGGTGCAGTAATGAAGCTGTCAGGTGCTACCCCCTTCCTCTTTATTTCCAGCTGAAGTTCCTGACTCTGACCACCTTCTATTTTTAAATCCCACGCGGCTGCACTTTCACCATGTACAGCAGAGCTGGAACAGGTACTGTGAGCTGATGGGGCAAACAGGAGAATAACCCAAAGCCATCTCGGAAATCTCACTGGAGATGGAAAGTATGGGTTTGTCTGTGCAAGACACTGCTCATCCTGTCAAACCTGGATGCGGATTGCTGATACTCACAGGAGACAGTTTGCAGCCTCCTGTGCGACTGTGCAGCACATATCGCTAACTGGCAGAGCTCCCTAATGCAGCTTTTTTTCTTCTTCTTTTGGAACTTTCCTCCAAATCTGCTGAGTTGTCATGCTCATAGTTCTCCAGCTAAAATGCTCCTTTGCTCTTTCTCTGCTGCTTCGGCCTTCAGGCTTGGACTCTCTGGTGATATATCTTCAGTAAAAACACCACCCTGGTTATGGTGGCACAGGTGGAGAGGGAGGTGCTTCTCATTTGTCAGAAGGTGACCTGAATTTGCCGCTCATTACAGCTCCTGAGCAGCCGTTCCATTTGTGGGGTGACAGGAGGTAGAGCACTGACTAGACATGGAGCTCAGCTACCCAAACTGCTGTTTCATCCCGTCCTTGTTCTTGAGAACAGATCTGAGCTTAACCTTCATGGCATCTCAGGTCAGGTATTTGGAGGGAAGGTTGCACTCACCCGTAGGTGGGTGAATAGGAGGAAGGCCTTAGCATGGGCTCCCTCTTAGCCTGGACTTGGGCGTGCATCCACCCGTGCAGCACAGCCACCCTCCCTGGATAGCAGTGCCAGGGCAGACAGGTGTCTGCGTCCTCTCCTGGAAGGACGCAAAGCATTGAACAGCTTTACAAGTATCACTTTGGATTGGCAAACCAAGCGTGGCGTGCCCTGGCCGCTTTGGAGCAAAGCGCTGTGGGCCGCGTTGGACAAAACCGGTACCTCCCAGTGCTGCTGAACCAGGGGCTTCTGGAGGCTTTCTGCGTTACAGTCGGACTGCACTGCGGCAGAGCCAAGAACGAGAAGCCAGGCAGACTTCTTTTTTGAGTTATTGGATAAAGTGCTTTGGATCAAACGTTGAAATGACGAGATCTCATTTTGGTTTAGAACGTTTGGCTGTGAGGTGTATGCACTATTCCAAAACCTTCAGAGTGGACTTCCCCTTAATATGTGTGGATAGGACAATCATCCAAAATGTGGGAATCCCTGTGGTTCCAGTGCTTCAGGAAGGGCACTGAGAGCCCAAGCTTTCCTCCCTCCTGCCTCTCTACCCCTAACCACTGGCATACAACATTTTAAGGAAGGGAAGGTCCTTCTCTCTGTTCTGAACGGTACCCAGATTTCTTTGTATTCTAAAGAGGATTTTAAAAGTTTAAATGCCATGTTGTCAACCTTCTTGAATCTTTCTGGTCACAAATATTAAATGGATTGACCAAATTCCTGGATAGTGTGTTTGGTTCCAGCTGCATTTTATGGATGTTAATAAACCAATTGCTAAAAAAAAACCCCACAGAAACAAACCTACTCCCAAAGAAACTGTGCTATGAGTAGCAGAGCAAGAGAGGGGCAGTTACTCTTGTTCTCAGGAGTTCTACTTACTGGATAATCTTCCTTCAGGAAAGAAGAATGTGGATTGAAGTTATTCTTTTTTAACTGTAAAGGTGAAAAGATTAAGGCAATGGACTCTTACTGAAATTGATATTTCTACTCTCTTACTCTTTCTATTTTAGCCTCAAAACCACATAGCTATATGGAAAAAAATCATTAGCTCTAACTCATTAGCTCTGTTCAAGCAGCTGCAAACCTCCAAAAAAATAATAATTTTCATCATGAGAAGTGAAGTCTGGGTTGCAAACTATACCATTCACTCAGAGCAAAATTTCAGCTGAAGCTGACAGGGGGCTTGCAGGGCAGAGGTTGAGGAAGCACCCACAGAATGAACCCACTGCCATCAATTAAATTTGTCATCTTTAAATCTACAAAAATTCCATCTATTTTATAAGTGTCATTGCAATGTAAATATGTCAAGGCTCACTCACTGTTTTCCTTTCCCCTTTTACAGACCTGATAACCAGGAGAATTATTATCAGGTCTCAGAATTTAATGAGAGCATTGGCATAGTGGAAGTTACACTTTTAAGGTTATAAAATGCAAAAATTCCAATGATCTCTTCAAGAGCAAATGGATGAAGGCACTTAAAAGCACTGCCAGATGTATTGAGATGAAAAATGCAGTTAAAGGAAAATACCCCCTGAAATATTTGCATTGCTTTCTGTCAACTGGAGTGAAAATGCAAGAGGAAGTATAAAAAAAAAAAAACCAAACCAAACCTGCTACGTATGATTTTCCACGGGTTATGCTTGTAAGAATGAAAAATGGAAGTAGATTTTGTGCTCTTTGAAACTGCTGAATCACAGTTCTTCCACTCAGCCCCGGGAGACTGAGATCAGCAGGGATTTCCTCAGACTACTGATGCAAACCCCTCGCTCTAGTAGCACTGCCGGGCAGCTGTTTGCCCCCGTCGACTGGAAGTGTCTCTGCTGTGATACTGGTATGGTCGAGTATAGCCTGTAAAACTGATGATGGAGGCTTAAACGCCCTTCCTAAGGACTAACCCTGTGAAAAGAGCGGAGTCGGAGAGCCTTTGAGGGAATTGTTTATTTTGTACCACCGGACTCAAATACACCACTGAATTTCCTCTCTGACTTAAGTGTGGGGAAGTTGGCTGCCAAGAACTGCAAGTTCTAGCAGGCAAAGCAAAGCCAGTTTTCATTGTTACAAATCTCCCGTTTTGACTTTGCGAGGATCTTTGATGTCTCACTCTGCAGTTAGGACTATCCCGTGTTGTGTTTTCCTTTGTAGATACATTTTTCTGCTTTTAACTGGAGGAATTCTGGAGACAGGGTCAAAGCTGCTGCTGCTGTCACTGCGCTGTTAGAGATGTAAAAATGTGCAAGTGGTTCCACAAAGCACGTGTGGACAATCCACAGCGAGCCTGGTGCAGATACAGTTCTTGCTGCTTGCAGCATCTTGGAGTGTGGTGGCCTTGCTGGTATCTCTGCTAAGGCAGACGGGCATTGCGGTGTAAATATTAACCACAAAACCCCGCGAGAGAACTCGCTGCGGTTTAAAAAGCTTGCTGCTGAGGGGCAGAGCTCGAGTGGCTCCACTGGAGAACGGTCATACTTGTTCAGAATCCTCCTTGTGTTCTTGGCCCTGTGGAAATGCAGGTTCTGTCTGACAGTGAGAGAGGGGTGACGCAGTTATTCTTTACTCTTATGCTAGTGACAACATCGGTAGGGTCATAGAAATGTCAGCTGAATAGTCACATCTTCCTGAGTGAAGCCAGGAATCGTGATGGCTTGTGATCTTTCTAAGAAAGAGGTGTGTGAACATCTGTTTTAGACTGGTCAATTGAAAAACTTTAAAGAATTTCAATACATGTGATGCTTTTCCTAAACTTGAGTATGTGGTCGATTTACTTTTCAAGGGAAGGGCAAAATTCATCAAAGGAAAAAAACGTGCCTGGTGGTATTTCCTTGTGATTCCCATGGAAAGCCTTAAGAAGAAATAATTGAGAAGTAGTGCTAAACAAATATTTTGGGTTTCCCGCTTTTATTTTCTACTTCTGTCTTCATTCTTAGTGTTTTAAGGTTTCCTCTTCAACCTTAATGATTATAAATTCAGTGGAAGATTGTGTCACACAATTGCAGTGGAGTTTCCACAAAGTGCTGAACTGTGTAGAATTCCATGGGAAATGATGCCAGTGTGCAGGATTCCACCTTTTTTTTTTTTTAATCATTCCCCCTCTGGCCCCTTTTTAATTACAGAATTTCATTATGTGTCTACTTCCCCCTCCTCTTGGGAGGAAGTTTTTTGAGGCTTGAAATCCAAGGGAATTATGCCACCAAGGTTACTAAACTGCAACTAATTTACAGACTTGTAAACAACCCAAATAAAAAGAATTTTCTTTAAATGCCTTTTTTAATTGATCAGCCTGTAGCTTAAAGAGTTGTGTGTTGGTGATTGAACATTTCTTGTTCCAGTTTTATTTCCAGTGATTCTGCTAAGAAATGGACACGTTTGTGCATAGTTGACCTTTCTAAGCAGAAGAATGTATTTTGTCCTTAGGGGGAAAAAAAGCAACACTTAAACTGTCAAGAAATAAGTAAAATAAATCCCGTACTTTATTGTGTTATGTAAATCCTTACCTTAAGGCTTTAAACGTGTAATTAATTTGTTTAAAAAGAAAAAATCATCAACCAAAGTATATATACAGTGAGAAAAATGTATGTAGATAAGTTGATATATAAATAAAATGTGACCATGACAAGTAGGCCGAAGTGCTTCAGATATGGAGAATTACCTCACTTGTCCGGGTGAATTTGGCAGCATTACCTGGTTACAAGTTGAAACCAAATACTTGCTCTAAGTGGAGAAAAGCGTAGTCAGCGGTGTGAACGTGCTAACCTTTCTATCCCTTCCTTTTTCTCTTGATTTTTGCGGAGCATGCAGACTTTGGGATAGAACTGTGCATTTATTTATAGGTGACTATTAGACTGTAAAATACACATTAATCTTTCAAAGGTGGAATGAACTCCCTTGTGTGTCATCATGCTTTCTTACTCCTGTTATCTTTAATTTCAGTCTTTGTGATCTGATGATGACATTCAGTGGAGCTCCTGACCATCTGATGGTGTCAATTACTTCCAGAATGAATTTGAAAAGGTCCCTTTCTGGTTAATGAATGGCCACTCTTGGGTGAAGACAGATGACATTTAGACTTTGATATTTTTGGTTTAGTGCAAGGAGCAGTTTCACAGCGTTGTTAAATAACCCTGGAGAATATGCATGAAGCAGCATTGAGAAATGCCACACTTTATCAATGAGCGTTCTCTGTTTTCTGTATGGTTTAGTCATGGAATATTCACTGCACAAAGCCTGCTGGTCACAGGTTTTCTTTGCCTTTTGACTTGCATAGTTAACGTGCAGAATTGCTATCAAGCTGACTTGAGCCAGAGGAAGGGGGGGTGCGTACGTGTACCGTTGTGGCTGGAACTTCCACGGCGCTTGCCATTTGTTTGTGCTAAGAGTAGAAGCTCATTCGTGAAACTGTTTTCCATCTAGGTCAGATTTTTACACTTTATCTGGTTTTGATGATTCTGCAGCGCAGAAGAAGCTGTGAAGCTGTGAAGAAACACAGCTCACCGGGAACTACAATGCTCGGTATCTTTGGTTGTCGTCTCACGTTTTCATCTGATTGAAATGAACAGCTCTGTGTCAGATCAGTTCCCTTTCCCTTGCTTCTGCTGCTCTTCTGTCCCTCCCCCGGCTGCATTGTGCTGTCCTTGCAATTTCTGTGGACAAACTGGCTCAACTCGCTAGGACGGCAGAGAAACAGCCCCACGGTGCACAGCTCAACAGACCTTGCCGGTCTACTAGTTACTGTGTGGCTCCTAGCTGTGGGACCAGACAAATGTCAAAGGTGTGGCAAAGTGGACTGGATTTTGTGTAGGAAATTTCGGAAGGGTAGAGCCAGGTTTGAGGGAGGGGGTTTGCAGGGAGGCTGGTTGAACATGACCTTCCCCTTCGGGCGTTATTCAGCTATTGATTCAGTTCAACTGGAACTCCTTGTTCTGATCTAGTGCTTTTCCGTGTGCGCCAGACCTGTGGTAGTACCCGTGCATGCTTAATTAAGGTGAAAGTAAGGTTTTTAAGGCATTGATGTTTTTTACTGTGTTGTACATCTTACTGCATCTTAATGTCAAGTTTACCCCGTGATGAATACCTGATGCGTGCTGCCTGTCGTAGTTGTTCATCAGGAGCTTAGCCACTGATGCTGAAAATGCTGACTTGAGTTTGGGAGTGTTAATAGAGACACTCCTAAAGGGGCTCTCTAAATAGAGGAGACGAGTTGTCTTTTCAGACTTAAGGTCTAAAAAGCAAAGAACACCTCAAAAACTTACCTTACATTTGTTCAGTAAGATTGCTATACTTTGAAAAACAAAAAGCAAGGCAGAGGTGAGCTATGTGACAGTGTTAGATTCATCAAGGAAATAATACTTTGTTTTCTTAGCTGCTAAGTGATATAAGGCACATGAAATCTCTCTTAAAAATGAGAGATGAACTCGTGGAATTGCTGTCTAAATACATTTTTAGTGAGATGTGCCCTCTCTCCACAGAAAACAATGCCTATTTTTTCCATGTGTTTTTTAGATTGCATGTGCAGTGTTAGAATTCTCAAAACATCTACTCCTTCTTCAACAGGTCTGAAAAATAAAAATGGGTGAACTGGACCATGGAACATTCTTTACAGCTTCTAGGATTAATGATGTAGGTATGTATGCTATCGCATTCAAATTTGTTTTATCATAATCTAGAATAAAACTACTTATGAAATACTCAATGGCTGCACGTGGAAGCTGCTGTTGCATTCTGAGCATAGACCCAGAGTGGTTTGGGTTGGAAGGGACCTTCAGAGATCTTCATCCAATCCCCCTACCAGGGGCAGGGACTAGACCAGTTTGCTCAAAGCCCCATCCAACCTGGCCTTGAACACTTCCCGGGATGGGGCACCCAGAACTTTTCTGGACAACATGTTCCAGGCTCTCACCACCCTCAGTGTCAACAATCTCTCCCTTCTCTCTGGTCTAAATCTCCCTCTTTTAGTTTAAACCACCCCCCCTTGTCCTGTCCCAACAGGCCCTGCTCAAAAGTCCCTCCCCATCTTTCTGACAGTCCCTTGAAGCACTGAAAGGCCCCCAGAAGGTCTCCCCAGATGGAGCCTTCTCCTCTGCAGGCTGAACCCCCCCAGCT
>JANIJG010007170.1:0-45262 GCA_024611175.1 Megaceryle torquata
GGGGCCAGTCTCTTTTCAGTTGTGCCCTGTGATAGGATGAGAAGTAATGGTAGCAAGGTGAAACACAGGAAGTTCCATCTCAACAGGAGGAAAAACTTCTTCAGTGTGAGAGTGACAGAGCCCTGGAACAGGCTGCCCAGAGAGGTTGTGGAGTCTCCTTCTGTAGAGGCTTTCAAGACCCCCATGGATCTGTTCCTGTGTGGCCTGTCCTAGGTGTTCCTGCATTGGCAGGAGTTTGGATTCTAGGATCTCCAGAGGTCCCTTCCAACCCCTACCATTCTATGATTCTAAATTACGGTCTACAAAATGAGCAGTTTTGGATTGAACACTGTATGTAGAAATGTGCGTATATAACCCCTTAAATCCAAATCTGTCTATATATCCTTGAAACCAAAACAACATGTTTTCAAATAGCTTTGTACTTTTCCCCCTTCCTGCCTTTGGCTTGCTCATTCTGTAGGAAGAATGTGATGGAAAGCTGCATTTAAATCTAGCTGACGTGTATAGGTCTTTAAGTGTAATCACTTATGCTTGTTATTGTAACTGTTTGCAAGACTGTCCAAACTTAGTGTGAATGAGAGAATCTTTATAGGATGCTGAAAGTATATAATGAGTTTTGTAAGTGCTTTATATTTTAGAAAGAATTTTCCCAACATGGCATGTGAAACTAACAGCTTGGTTTACAATTCTGTAAGGGACTCAGTATGTGCTGGGTCTGGGGTTTTTACGTAGCTATAGTAAACAAAGATCTGAAACAGATTGAAGTGGGGAGGAGTGTACAAATGATAATAGATCAAAGCTTTTGTAAAACAATGTTTTATTTTCAAAATGGATTATCTGAACACATTATCTAATCAGAAAAAGGAAAAATACATGAAGTACAGCAGAAAATGTGAACAGAGATGGAGGTAAGGGGAAGATTTATGAAGAAGTAACAAATAGAAATGTACTGAAGAATCTTGGGCTAACAGTTCAATGATGGATCCAGGGGTTAAAAAACCAGCTCTGGTTCAGTGAAGTGGGGAATCAGGTAGGAAAAATGTACTTGATTTAATTAATAACAAGGTTTTGAGTATGTCTTGTACACTGGGCTGGAAGGTGATACAGGCTTAAGTTGGCAGAAAATGTCTAAGTGAAGTTTAGCCGTTGTTACTTGATCTTCAGAACTGTTGTGGCTCTGGGTATCAGTATATTTCCCTTGATATTGACAATCTGGGGTCTCTGCATGCTGGGAATTGTGCTGTGGAAGGGTTGAGCTATGAATCTTACTATGCCCAATGGTGGGGATTTTGTTTGGGGAACTAGTTTAGTGAGTGTTTCTTAGTCTCCACAGTATTACACCAGCAGGAAAGAGTTCTATGAAGAATAGGCCATGCCTACCTTCTTTAAAATAAACCAGCCTATAGCGCTGATGGACACTTGGTATGGACATAGTGATGTTTAATTGTGAAATGATTTAAAGAGTCAATGCACATTGTGGAGACCTGAATGCCCTTTCTCAAAAGGTTCATATGGGGTGTGTGTGTGTGTGTGTGTATATATATTTATTTTAAAAAAATAATTCTTTTTTCCCCCTCTCCCTGATGGGTTGAGTGTGATCAGGTTCTAGGCTGTGGTGAACTCCCTGAGGGATTGCATGCTACTGTTTCTCTTGATGAATTATTACATCTACTGTGCAGTAGTACTTTCTTGAAGATATGTGTGGGTGTGTAGATATGACTGCACTGTTTGGTTCTTTAACAGGATTGTCCTACCTGCACATACACTGTATAGCATTTCCTCTTTCTAATCCACTCCAGAATAGATGTGAACACGTTTATTACAAAGCAAGCATTTTCTTCCTCTTTTGAGTCTTCAGTATTGAAAGAATTTGAAATAAATAGCAGGTAATGTGAGGAAAGAACAAGTTGTCTTTCTAGGCAAGACCAGAGTGGCTGTACTAATACCTTATTTATCATTACAGAACAAATATAGTGATGGGGCACAAAATAAAAACTAAATCTGGTGAAAGGAATGAGACAACTTTTCCAGTGTGCTATTTGGCTTGCATTGGTACCTTGTAATGGCAAGTTTTCCAGAAGTAAAGATCTTTTTACTTGGTGGCTTCAAAACCTTGAAAGTTTAAATTGTTTCCTTTTTACTGATACTATGAACTATTGCTTAAGTAAAAATACATGTAGCCTGTTTCTTTATTGATCTGTCACTGTTACTTCTAGCATCCTGGTTCACATATTTAACCTTTAACTGGTAGTTTATTCTGTGTTTTCTATAGTTTTATTCTAGAATAATTCCCTCCTGAAGGGACTCAGATGTCGGAACTAAAAAGTACTGTGTATAATCCCACTAATAAGTAATAGGCTTTTCTGAATCTGAAGGTTTACTGGCCTGTTCCTTAGAGACTGACACATTTGATTTGCCTCCTGCAGGCATATAACTATTACTGGTATCACTGTTTGCCACTTTACAATTTAATTAACGTATAGTTGCCAAGTTGGGTTTTTTTGAGTATCCTAAGGCTTCAGCTAAGAAGGAACATGTTAAATATGCTCTACTAATGCCACCTGCTGATGCTGAAAGTACATATCTGCCTGCAGTTTCATTTTACTTATTTTTATATGCAATCCTGTATGTGTCCAATGAATAACTTTTTATATGTTTTGTCCTAGTTTTACTTCAGATCCGTAGTAATGAATTAGTTCCAGCTCTTATTCCAGCATGCAGTAATTTCATTTTAGCTGTAGTCCAATTCTTAAAGTGTAATTTGAGTCATTAAAAACAAATAAAATAACCAACAAAATTCAACTTAGTCCTTGTTCTCACTGTTGTCTACTAGTACTATGCATTGCTAAACAGCAAATCTGCATATTTTATAAAACTGTAAAGAATTGTTTATTGTAACTTCTGCTTGCTTTGTGTGTCAGTAAGCATGAAAACTTGTCTGTAAACTCTTGGACTTGTATGTGAGACAGTGCAGTTAAACTCAGTCTTCTTCTTTTTGTGACCCAACACTCTTCTTGCTTTCCGTGGTGCAAAGGACCTGTGTGCAACATTTCCCTGGTGATCAGGATCACAGTGTAAAAAAAGAATAAATTGTAACTTTTTTTACTGAAATTAGTCTCAGCTTTCCTAATTGATGGCAGGCATGACTGGCAATAGCTCTGTAAGACTTGATGCAGTTATACCTTATGGTTTGGGGTTTTTTTCCTACTGTTTTTTGGGGACGTATTTAGCAGTGGATTGTTTTTGTTTTAAATGTGATGTTTGATTTTTCTCTATTTTCACAGTTCATTGTGATGTAAACAACCAAAACAGTTGAGTTCTAGAATTACGTTGTATCAACCTGTAGATAAACAGTAATTGAGTGAGGCTGAAATGCACAGAAGGAGGGGAGCACTTGGGGAAGTGGCAAGTTACTGGAAGTCTGCTTTTCACATTAGTATCCAGTAAAGGCATAGTTTTGGGGGTGGGAAGGGAGAACCGTGATAGACAAGAACATGATCTACGTATGAGCTTAAACTGCTGAAAGAGTACAAATACCACTTTAGGTGAAAATAAATAAAAGCTGAGCTATTAACACCATTAATTTAGTGATACAGTAGCATTTCCTTATGCTTGACAGACCTTCCCCCTTAGGCATGAGTATTCAGTTTCTGTCATATCTGCTTGTCTCAGCCAGAATCATATCCTTCACCATTATGATTAAGGACAATAGTATCTGAAACAAGATATTACTGGTTTTGGTGGTTATTTTTAAGTGTTTAATTACTATTAATGACAGCTTTTCATTGCTCATGTTTTAAATATATACTTCGCTGTTCCTCTCATAGGACCCCTATCTTTAGCTCACCTGATTGAAATAGCTGTTGTCAAAATATTTCAGAAGTTTTATATTTATATACCTTATTCTAATAAATTTTGTTTCTTTTTCATTGTGTGTTTTTACTCTTAGTTGCAAATGTCCCAAAGTAACCATATTTCCTTTAGTCGTAGGGGAAGAATAATCTTTGTTCCTCTTATGGGTGTTGGGGCAGTTATCTTCTGTCTACCTTCATGCTTCATTTTTGCATGATAGTGCATTTGTTGTTTTAGAATCCTAGCTCCTTTTTCTCACAACCATGACAAAATTCTGTTCTTGTAGAATATAATTATTTTCTGTTGTCGTTCATTTTTCTTGCTCCATTTCAGGATTTTCATTAATTTGCAGTAAAAAAAATACTTGATCTCATATTTAGGAATACTCATCTTGTGGCTTTAAGTTCAAAACTAGTTTAGGGCCTCTGCTGACTGGCACAGTATAAACCTCTTTGTCAAATGCAATAGTCTCTCACTCTGGTGGTCTTCCTGTGTGGGAAAATGAATTTATTTAACAGGGATGTTAAAATTGCTTTAGAATATTCTTTGAGTACTTTTTCATAATAAGTTTGTTGTTGTTATTTTTTTATTTAAGTTATTAAGAGGAAAAAAACCCACTTTATTTTGGTAGATAATCACTTACAAGTAAAATTTTAAAGCCCTCTCTTAATCCCTGAAAGGGGAATGGCTGTGGGAAGGAAGAGGAGACTGACTAGTTTGATTTCCTTTAAGCACCTTGAAGCTGTTTTTGTTGTGTTTGCAGATCCTGGATTTGAGAAGGTAATTCTGCTGTGTTTTAATTTCTTGAAACCATAGGTAAAATTAGAATGGCTTTTGCTTTCCAGTTCCCAACTGTCATGCTCTTTTCTGCTTGACCGCATCTCTGCTGTCTGAATGTCTACTGGTGGCCAATACTTAGCAGAAATTTCCTGTGAAGATAAACTATCACTGAAAATTTAGGACTGTAGGGAGAAGGAAACATGTCACTAATTGGAAATCTTATATTGTAGTTTAGTACATTATGGGCTCTGTGGTACAGTAAGCTGACATTCTGGCTAATCTCAAGTGGATGTTATTAAGATAATTTCAATATATTATAATCAATCTCTTAAATTTTCAAATTGGGGTAGCTGAAGATACAGAACTATAGAGAAAATAAACAGGTAACCCATGGCTGCAAGTGGAGTTCCTGCCCTTGCTGATAAGCTGTCTGAGAAAAAAATTGTTGGGGAAAGGACATGCTCAATGTGTCTCATGCTGAGGAGAGTGAACCCAATGAATCTTCTTGGCTGGTGGTGGGAAGAATGGAAAGGGAAACTAAAGATCACTGAAAAGGGGAAGGTGGTTGCTGTAGTAATATTTTTCTATTTTAGTTTTGCATTTGGCTGATGTGTGTATAGAACTAACAGCATAAGTCTGAGTTTAAAGATTCCTACTCACAGCTACTTGAATGCCACTTTGTTTTGGCCTAGAACGTGTGCTTAACTTCTATATCCACCTGTTCTCCCTGCTTCCATCCCCCAACATGCCTCTCTAGAAGTGGTCTGTATGTTATTGCTGTGAAATGCTGTAATAACAGTTGAATGTAGTTGTTAAAGGAAATGCAAAGAGAGAAACTCTCACTTCAACAAGATGTGAGTATCTTTATATGTGTAGAGACATCCTGCAGGTACCATGCAGAAATCATGTCATTAAAACACCACTACAGAAGAAAATTAGTGCTAAGTGACGGACTTTGTTAATACTGAAGAGCAGAATTAAGAAGTGCCACAAAAGGTCTAAACCTGGTTCTTGCTTTTCAGTCTAACAGTGGCTTGATAATTGTTGTATCAAAGCACTTACTTGTCAGAATGAGACTGCCTCCTCTTCTCCATCGCATGCTCTTAACCTTCCTTTCTTTTTCCCTTTGTACAGGGGAGTACTTTTCTTTTAAATTCTACTCCTGTTCACCTTTCATGACCTAGATGCTTAACAAAAGTTAAATAACTATACAGTCTATTACCCTAAATAGCCTTTCTCTTGATTTTCTTGCCTGCCATCACTGCTGAACCAGCATTTCCAAATAGCTAACAGTGTAATCTCCATTTTGTGAAGGAATTTCGTAGTCTCCCAATATTTTGTGTTGAGGAGAAAGACTCAAAGATGTGGTGCAGAGGAAATTGCGTCTGATCTGCATGTAGTCCCTACTGAATGATACTTTATTTATAAATGTACTATTAGAATTCTAAGGTAGAGAAAAAATGTGCATACCTAACTCTGACAATGTTCATATGTGTGCAAAAATTGATAAAATTCCTTCTAATACAGAAATCAAGGTCAATGCTGCTGGCAGATTTTGTCCGCATTTTTGAATGTTGCATGCACACTAACAGAAGGCTCACCCAACCGTACTTAGCCTATGAACTTTGACCTGAGTAAGAAAAGCAGACATTTTCACTGTCAAGTTATCATTAAATTTTAAAATACATATGCAGGTTTGTGTCAGCAAAGAATTTTCCCTGGCAGTGTTTGAGTTCAGGACTTGAGTATCTCTGTTGGTGGATTGCTGCTCCATCACTGTGCTGCTATTTTATATAGCACAATACCTATTAGCCAGGAGACTCTGCTCCAGTGGAGGCATGTTTATAGCGTGTGCATAATCTTTAGAGTTTATGATGATCATTGTCACAGCACTCTCAATAGAAAGAATTTCCCTGCCCACAACAAAACAATTCAAGCTCTCTGCACATATCTTTTACTAACCTCTTGCTGAGCCTTGACAGTCTGGCCCAACTGCAGATTCTGCAGCTGTTTTTCTTTAATGAACTGGAAATGGCATTATGCGGGTGCAGGCTTGGTGTTAACCTGTGATTGATGTTTTATTTCACTAGGTAACTTACTATGTGGACTTATTAGTGCAGAACAGAAATGTTTCACTGCACACAATAGGTTCATTCTTCACAAGATAAATATAATGTGAGTAATTGCAGTTGATTATGTAAATACCTCTGTATGAGACTTACGGAGTAGTAATGCATTTTGCAGAATATTTTTCTCTTACACAGAATACTTTTTTTTTAAGAAATGCGAAAGTGTCCATCAGGAGGAGGCCTTCTAAATTTGCAACTTAGATCATTTTATATTAACATGGTCTGACTTGATTTAAATTGGAGAGAACAGTTCTGAGTATTCAAACACCTAATCACCTACTAATGGGGGGAGAGGGGAAAGGGTCCTTTCATCCTAGGCTTTTCAGTTCTTTTCCATGTAGCTAGCTCAGTGGTTCAGTAGAAAGTTTGTAGACACTGAATGGAGATTACACTGTTAGCTATTTGGAAATGCTGGTTCAGCAGTGATGGCAGGCAAGAAAATCAAGAGAAAGGCTATTTAGGGTAATAGACTGTATAGTTATTTAACTTTTGTTAAGCATCTAGGTCATGAAAGGTGAACAGGAGTAGAATTTAAAAGAAAAGTACTCCCCTGTACAAAGGGAAAAAGAAAGGAAGGTTAAGAGCATGCGATGGAGAAGAGGAGAAATTAAGGTCTAAGGTCATTACTCTTGGATTATTCTGGTTTAGAAAATAGTGTCATTGTTCATTACATTGTCCAATAACACCAAGATGCACAACAAAGTAATGTTAGTCAGCTCTGTGCAAAGGAAGGTTGTGTAAGTTTACAAAGACAGATCTTTCTGTTGTGTTGTACTGAATTCTGGACAATACTGTCTGTATCTGGAGACCTCCGAACAGGCTTCCAATTTAACAATGTCTCTAAAATATTGACGTATACAGAAGGAAGCCTTTGTGTGTTTTTGCTATGGCTGTTTCTTGCATATTGAACAAAAACCTGCAATAAGGAAAATAGTTTCACTTGACTTAAAAACAATTCAAGTCTGTAAATGAATGAAAGGAAAAGCCAGTTAACACAGCTGCTTTCTATAATGGCTAGCCTGTCTTCAAACAACTCGTCTGTGAAATGATGCAAACCTCGAGATTATTACTTCTCTCCATTGGCAATTTGTATTCCTGAAGAGTGCATCCACTACTACATTTCAGTCTTAGAATGGGGGTGGCAATGAGCTGGGTGGGGCATATTGTGCCAATTGTGGTAAATAAGGTCAATTAGGACACTAGTTTGTCTAAATAAATTCCTAGTCACTTCATCTATAATTCTTAAAAATGTGAGATATCAGTTCTGTTGGTAATACAGTTAAGGCAAGATGCCCAGAAAGATGACATGTGTTGTCTTCAACTACTGCAGTTCTCTGGTCTTGCATATTTCTTCAAGCAGCAACTGCTGCTCTAAGAAGTGCTGTTTGAAGTGTCTGCAGTTGTGGAGTGTGAAGTGTGCTTACTTTCCTTGACAACACAACTGTATTCTCAAATGTTACACAGGGTGCTCTGAAAGCTGAGCAAGTACTGATTATGTCCAGAATAACTGTAAACATTGTCTCAAGAAACTGCTAGAGGTCTGCAGCTTCTCAGCTGTGTGTCATAGTTAGCTCATGGCTACCTTTCCTTGCCTAGGAGTAATTAGTTTGGTTAAGCAATAGAGACCAGAGTAGGTCCACTAGCTTTATAACAAATGCAATACCATAATTTCCAGTTAGGATTTTATTAATATAAATAGCTTGTGTGGGACTAAAGTAAATATCCAGAAAAAGTGTTTAGTCACAACTTCATTCTCCTCAATCTCTTACACTTAGTGCTGTGTATATGTACACAGATCATAGGCATCTCTCTCTCTCCTCTCTCTCCCTCCCTCTCTCTCTCTCTCTATATATTTCTGTCCTTTCCTAAAACTTAGT
Organism: Megaceryle torquata; assembly: GCA_024611175.1. Classification (NCBI taxonomy): domain Eukaryota; kingdom Metazoa; phylum Chordata; class Aves; order Coraciiformes; family Cerylidae; genus Megaceryle; species Megaceryle torquata. Next base: position 8,639 of record JANIJG010007170.1, read on the forward strand.
CACCTCTTGGCAAGGTAGGTGCAAAACCAGAGCTAGTAATTCCAACTGTTACTCCCTCTCTCACGTATAGGAGCATAGCTTGGATGCGAGAGTACAGCATTTTGCACTGGGACTGAGTAGTTGCAAACTTGTTATCTGGAAGTGAGAGAATGGCACCAGCTTTGTAGGGTATGGTGTAGCATCCTGATAAAACATGCCAGCAAGAATGCTGACTTAGCAATGATTGCTGATGTTCAACCATTATATAAACTTTAGAACATGAATGTCTTGTGCTGCTTTAATCTCCTGATAGGTTTTCTTTTTCTGATTCTAGGAAGCAATAATCAAATCATTACTGTGATTATGAAAGTGACTGCAATGTAAATGCACTGAAGATTCTGCATTGGTTAACACATGAAGTGAAAATATGTAGATAGGAAGCATCTCCAGAAATGCAACTATCTTCTATGTCTGATTACTACCACAAACTTGTTAACAAGAAGTGCTATTGAAGTCTTGCAATAATAAATTTTTTTTCTTAACAACAAAAATCTTGTAGTATTGCTTTCCTTTGGCAGCTAAAAAGATCTGACTTTAGATCTTAAAGCTTGAAACAAAGTATGGAGTTTCCTAGAGCAGCTGCTTGGGAGGACAATTTTAAATATGCAAGTAGATGACATGTTGGGGGGAGGTTACCTGGTGAGAAATAAAACCAAAATGAATTGACAGTGCAGTGATGAGTGGGTCAGTGGTCTCAGTCGGTGATGGATGATGATAGGTACTCTTATGAGCTTGCAGCTTTAACTCTTGATTACTGGACAAATGTCACACAAGCATAGTGCATCTTATAAGGAAGGTGCTTCATGAATTTCTGACACCTCCTGTTCTGGAGGCTAATCAGCTTCTGCAGTTGGGATTTATGGTAATTTTAGATAGAATTGAGCCTAGGCTGTGATTTAGGTGGCTTTGTCTTCAGCAGCAGTCTGTATGAGTCAGAAGGGTATGTAGGATGAAATAGCCTTTGCTGCATTTATAAATAAAAATAGGAATGTTGAATTTAGGGATCAAAGAAGTCAGAAAACTGTCCAGGGAATTTTACATGCTTTGGTGAGAAAATGGGCAATACCGTTCTGTTGCTTGGAGAAGTGAAACTTGCAACAAACAAAGGTGAGAACCGCAAGTAGAGATGCGTGGCAATGGGTTTATGGGGGTGGGGGGAAGCCTTAGTTCTCAAGTACCAAATTACCTATCAGGTTGCATAATGTTCAGGAGAAGCTCTTGGGGTCTGATATCTTTCTTAGGCTTTTCTGTGAAATATTAACAAGATGTCCTGTTTTGTGTGGGTTTTTTGTTTTGTTTTGTTTTTTTCTTTTCCAGCAGCCCTTAGCTACTTCCAGAATGCAATTTTGGAGAAAGTTAAGAAGTTCATACTTCACTAAAAGTGAGATGATTATTTATAGCCATGTCTGAGTGATGGAGGGCTAAGAACTGCACAGACATTTTTTTTAATGCTTTTTTGAGAGGTCCTTGAATAAATGGCATGTATTATTTATTAACAAACTGGGTTAAGGGGTAGTTTCACTGGCCTTTCATCAAATATTTTATTGAATAATCTATCTAAACTCCAGTGTATTAGTCCCCATTTATTAACAAATTCAAGATGAAACAAAAGTGTTTATAAGACATAAAAACAATATAAATATAAGTAACCAAATAAATAGTAACATAAAACATTGGGGTGGGATAATATCTGATAATAACAAATTTGGCTCAGAATTTTGCTTCTTATTTTCTGCACTCCGCCTTGTATTGGTTGCTCATAAGTAGAATAATACTGTAAAGTAGCATTTGTAGATAGTTTTGGTTTGTGTCCTTTTAGGGATTGTGTGGGGTTTGTTTTGTTCGTTTTGATTGTTTTGGGGTTTTTTTTGGGGGGGGGGGGAAGTTTTTTTTTTTATTGTTCTGTTGTCTAGGTTGTTTGTTTGTTTTGGTTTTTTTCAGTCATAGGGAGGATGGCTGTATTATGGCCTGAACTTGTTAGTCTCATTGTTTAAAATGGAGTGATACATTAAAAAGTAATGAGCATAGCAGTCTGAATGTGTCTCTTGCAATATTAGTGACACTATGATGGATTAGCAGCCTGTAAACTACAAATGCACGCTCTGGCGTATATTTTACCTAATGCTTATTAGTATATTTATGGGTATCAAGTTTGCTTTTACTTTGCATCTTTTAAGCATACTTATGCTTTAACGTATTTACGAAGCTAAACCAACCTAATAACAACCTAATTGCTCTTCAGAAGGTGAAGCCTGAGCTTTCAATGGTATGTAATGTCAAGCTATATTATTAAATTAGAACTGGACCACAATACACAAGTCAGAATGTGGAGCCCCAGAATAAGAGACTATCTTGGCTATTTTTTGGTGTGTGGGTTCTGTGTGTGTGTTTCGTGTGTGTGCTTGTGTGTGTGTGGTTTTTTGTTTGTTTTTGTTTGTTTGTTTGTTTGATTTGTGGTAGTGTATTAATCTATGTGATGCTGAATTATTCATTATGCACAGGTTAATTTTTTCCTCTAACTTGGAGTATTGTAGGAATGCCCTAGTAATAGATAGTTTCATCTGCTTACAGGCAGAAAGATTTCAACTAATGTTCACTAGAAGAAGTAGTCACTTATTAGAATTTGCAATCTTAAAAATGTGCAATCTTAAAATGTGGTTCTTAGTCAAAGTAACAGTAACTGCTGAACAAGAGAAACTTGATTTGTGTAAAGCAGCAAGTCTTAAATAGGTTTTATTGGTTGCTATTGTGACCTTAGAACAATGAATTGCCTACAGTCTTTCTGAAGTTAAATAAATCCATTTTAAATTCTGAAGAGTTAAGAAATTTATTTAGTGCCTTTTATTTCAGCCTCATTGAAACCTGTTTTCCTTTTGATAATTCATGTTAGTCTTACTCTGCAGTTATGATCAGATATTTAACACAGTCTAGTATCCTCACTTTTCAGGACTTTTTCTCATGTTGATGTGTATATTAATTTTTTTTCTGTAATAAGTTACTGGAATTCATTACTATAAGGTGCTTATTTGTATATATATGCTAATTCCAATAGCCTTTTGAGATAACTTTGATTTTCAGGATCAGTCAGTGTTCACGATAAATAACCGATGCTCACCAAAGTGATGAAACAAATAGATCACAGGTTAGCAACTGCTGCCATAGCATTATACAAATTCCATTTTCTGTAGCATCTCATAAGCCACACTGTGTTGACTAATCTACCAGTTTCTCGATCAGATGTTCTGAACTTCAGAGAAGTCACATTTCTACCTCAAAATTCATACTTGTGATGCAGGAATTAATTGGAGAGTGACAGAAGTGTAGGCCTCTGAAGTACCTAATGGCTTTACATAATTACTTGACATAACACTGTTTCTTGGATCAAAGGCTGTTATATTTTCAATTTGGCAATAAGGACAGTATTTTGAAAATTATTAAAAGTTAGACTAGAATTTGCAGGTTGATTTCAGCAAAGCTGTTGGAAACTTAACCTCCCAGATGACGCTTGGGTCAATAGATGACTCTTCATCTATTGATGCGAAAGGAGCTTTCCTTTCATAAAGTCTTCTCAGTACCACTTCACCTTTTTCTCCCCCATTGAATGAATAATGTTTGGTGCCCAGTGATTGTGTGACTAACCCTGCCAAGACCTGAATTTAAAGCAATACTTTTCTAAACCTTTGAAGGTCCCTATTTTTGGCTTTGACAAGGGTCCTTTAAAGTGGCTTTGAGGAATTTGCAAGGTTTGAGTAAACATTCATAGGCCATTATAGATATGACTAGGGGTTTCAATCTACTGTGTAGAGAGTAATAGATTAGCACTTACATATATTGTGACCTTTAGTCTTCATTTGTATCTTCAGAGAAAGAATGTTAGATTTGTTTGTTTCCATAGTATTCTGTCCATTACGTTAGAGCTCGCTATTACAGTTTCTCATTTTTAAGTCCTATTTTCAGTTTTCAAATATTTTGAATGCATTCAAAGCATTAACATTACAACCTAGCACTAGCCTTAGGAGTAAAAATGTAATTTATTTGTGTAGAGAAGAGTTCATTTCCTAGCATGGCACTCAAAAGAAACCAAATGTGGACTTTGTCTTAATAGTTGAAAATTCAAAATAAATGAAGCTTATGTAAAATGGTACTAACAGACTAGAGCTACAGTGGACTGCTGAAATTGGATTTGGTTAGCTATAAACATCATTAGCTTAAAGCATTCTAGCTAACCATGCAGTGTGTGCTCTCATAGGCTGGGATGTGATAATGCTTTGCTCTTTTACATTTTAACTCCTTGTGGAGATGCAAAAGCCAGCTGAACAGAGGCTTTGTAGAAGCTAAATTAGCCATGCACTCCTTGGGGGTTTATTGCAAACTGTGAGGTTTATTTGGTGTTGAAATGTGCTAAAGATAATGTGACAGTAACCTAGAATATGCTGTACTTGCAACATATTAATTGTGAGTGTATATTAGTGGGTTTTAAAAAAATCTTTAGAGATTGTATTTATTCTCATGTAACTGATTTGGGGTATATGAAAACAAAGGTTGCATCTACCCTTAATATTCTCATGAACTCAATTATCAGTGTTTGATTTGACCTGAGCAGTATACACAAACAAGATATTACAAAGTTGTATACAAAATATTGACATGGTTTAGAATCTTTGCAGTATTTTTTATTTCTAGAAGTTACTAGCTCATGCCCATTATGTGAAATCGTGTTCATTTAATCCTGTGAGTAATGTTACTTGACCTTAGTCTTTGTTTTAGGTGGCTTGAAATTGGTCAATAATTAGACATTCCCATATCAATGAAACACTTAGGACATACATGTGGGACCTTCAAAAAATTTGAAGAATACATGTACGTATGTTAAGTGTTTACAGAATAGGTCTAATGTGCAGTCACTTGGTCTTTTCTCAGATTTACAGCTGACTTGAAATGAGTAAACCTGTGTTCTCACAGCATGCAAACACTACTTGATGAATCCTTCCCCCACTGTCTTTTGTTTTGTTTGGTTTGTTGTTTTTTTTTTTTTTTTAAATAATAAATCCTGAATGTTCAGATTTTTCCTTTCATCTGACAATTTCAAAATGCTTTGTGAAGCTGAGATGACTTTTGTTATCCCTCTATTTCTCCGGTTTGTGTTTTCTGTGTATAAGTGTATGTGAAACATGATACTTGCAGAGAAGTAAGGGAAAAGTGTCATACAATTGTTAAAGGCTGGAAGGATTTTCTGTGCAGGGTATTATATTAATTTTTTTATTGCATGAAGTGGCTATATCACTTCACATCCTCCCTCTTTTTCTCCCATACCACTGCCTTTATTTAAAGGATCACTTTTTAACAGAAGTATTTCGGAGAAGGGAAAAAGGGGAAGGGACATTTTAATCTCTTGAATAAAAAAAAAAAAAAAAAAAAGATACACTGTGGAGAACACATCTGAGGATTATAATCTCAGATTTAAAACTTTTGAGGAATGTACTATAAAGCAAGTATTAACACCACATCGTGCAGTGTAGTTAGGACTTGTCTGCTTTTGCAACAACTGAATTTTCTAATATATGCAAAGTATAGATAAACTGATGTACTTCTGGTTTTAAAAATTAATTTCCAGTGGTGGTGGCTTGCATCTTCAGCAAGGCTTTTAGCACTTTAGCCTTCTGCATTTATTCCCTTCTGTTTAGGACTCATTGTAGATAACCATCTGAAAAAAGAAATACAATAAACATTTGTGTTAATTATATAATTTCCTCCTACTCTTCTCCCCTGCACCATATGTTCTGTTCTCTCTGTGCCTCTTGGTTGATTTTTATTAGGGCTTGATACATATATAGGCAGAAGATCTCAAAGTATGCTGTGATGAGGTAAATGTGACCCTGTTCCTGCATCCTTCTGTAAGTGTAAATATATCTGGATGTAGACAGAGGAAAGAACAATGGGATTAATTTGTCAGGCAAAGTTACTGTATGTATTTATGTACAGGATTTACTCTTAGTCTGTATCCTCTACTTCAGCATTTGTGTCAAATCTCTTATTCCCCTTTGCCCTTGACCTGGATTTTTTGTTTGTCTGGGTTTTTCATTTGTTTATTTTGTTTTGTGGTTTTTTTTTCCCCTGTCTCCTGGTCTTTTTCCTGAATGTGGTCCATTGCAAAAGCTCTGTGGATTCAGTAACTTTATCTGACACTGCCTGTGACTTTCTATTACAACACTTGGTGATTCATGGGTACACATTTTATTTCTGCTTTCATAGGGAAAACAGACTCTTTAATTTTCTGTGAGATAATAAAATGTGCCATTGTACTTGATCATCAAAGACACAGAAGGAGATTAGATGCCGGTTTTATCCCTTAAAAATGGGGGGCTGGGGGCAGGATGATCCAACTTTAATACACCTGTACGGGGAGCTCTGCTTCTGAGACCACTGGGGTGTAAGTTACCCGCACTTACTGATAAGATGTACTTTGATTTTTAGAACATAAATTTGCTAAGTGCCTAAATGTTTTCTTTCTCTGGTTAGTTATCTGTACATGCATTTTTCTAGTGGGACAAGCACTTAAAGATTCTTCCAGATTTGACAGTTATCCATAACAGCATAAGGACATGTTAGAAATGACACATTACTTCCAAGATATAAATTCATTACCATGCTTCTTTGGAACTTGGCTTCCTTCTGACTTTGCTCCAGGACATTGCAAGGCTGTACCATATAATGAAGCACACTGCTATATCCCCAATATAAAGGACCCAAATCTTTCATCAGAGCTTATTACTTTTTTCCCCCTATTTATTTTCCTTGGTCCTCATGCAAACCCACTTGAGGAGGATGCAGAAACTTTTCCTATGAGGACAACATGGGGGAAATGGTAACATTAATTTTGAACCTGGTGACTTGACTGTAGTGATCTGCATAACAAGAATAGTCAGTAGTGGTTAGGCCAAGATCAAATAGCTTGACAGAAGTGTTGTGACTTCTAGTGGTTTATATATGGTTTGTATATTAAGCCACAGTTACAGGATGGATTTGTTTTCCATTGACTGAGTGAGAGGATGTAAATGACTGCTTGAGCACAACCAGTGTGTATTAACAAAAGATATTGAAAGCACTCTATGGTATAATGCGTACAAATGTTTGTTAGCACAAAAGGAGGTGGCCATGCTGGTACTGTCAAGTATAAATTTCTTTTTCAAGTAAGTTGGGTTTTTTCTGAGCTATTGATAGTAGAAATAGGATTTTTGTATCATGTCCAGTTACGAACGTAAACAAATGTATGTTCAGTTATACATGTCAAATGCATCAATTTTAGATCTGCTATGGTATTTTATAATCTAAAATAGATGCAAAGCCAAGCTTTTACCAGTGGCTTTATAATATTTTCTTGCCAATAATTAGTGACGGTTTTAATACATGTAAAATTTTCAGGCCTGTTGAACACAAGTACATTGTACGTGCTTTCAGAAAGTTTCTAGGGCTTCCAGTAATTCTTTGATGGTTGAAGCTAGCTGTTACTTGTCACCAGTGCGCTGTGTTGACTTGAAGGAGATAAAGGTCTGTGTTACTGTAAAAAAATGAAGTTTGAGTCCCACAAAATTAGCCTTATGAATTTTCTTTCTGACATTGTTTAGCATGTGAAAAAGCTAAATAGTACAAGTGGTGAGGCAGTCCACCTGGTTAATTCCTCATTTTGGAAATATATTCTTGTTCATATATGTTAAAAGGGGCACACAATTCATTACATGCAGTCAGTCAGCCATGTGCATTTCTACATTTCTGCCTGTAGGTAGGCTGAACACCTGGTGACATGGCAGCATATTCAAAATGCTGCTTAGAAAATCTGCAGTAACAGCACAGATAATAGGATTTTCAAAATGGTTGATTATTACACAAAAATGTCTCCCCTTCAACAAAACTTTCATTATTGCTTTCATATGAATGTAATAGTACAGACAGAAATAAGATCTATTTACTGTTCCTGGTGGGGATGGCCAGTGGGTGGTGAAAGTTGCAGTGTATGATGATGCTCTGGTCTATATGGCTGCCCTAGGATAGTTTTTCTATTTTTAAACTTCAAGTTTCTTCTGAGAAAGCAGAAAGCTTATCAGCCAGGTGTGGAATGCAGGTTTTGATATTTAAAGAAAAATATTGAGTGCTTTTAGAAATATGGAAAAAAAATACAGGCACTACATATCTAACTTCAAGACAGAAAATGTTAAACAAGACAAGAACTGTATACAAAGGCAGAGTGAATATTTTGAGGTGTTAATTCTAACTACAGAGGGAAGAAACTAGAATTCCAGAGCTGATGCTGGAGCTATACTGTATGATGCAAGGATGACTCAGCCCATGCTCAGATCATCCAGGTCTTGCCATACTTATTTACATTAAAGTTCAATTGCTATTTTAAGTCTGTGCATTTAGTGGAGAAGAAGGTGAGAAACAAGCAGAGGGAGAAGAATAAAAGCAAAAGGAGGGAGGGTAGATTTTAAAATGCAACAACAAAAATACCTGGACCAATCCCTCCTGCTCCCCACGCTGCTCTCTCCGTGGAGGAGCTTGTAATCCCGTGTTTGCTATATCAAGAGGATTCTTCTGCGAGCACCAATTAATAATTTATTCATCGTCTCGAGTCCGTTAGCCCGCATTGATTTACTTATGCTGCATTTCTTTCCATTCATAAGCCTTTGCTAGTCCCGATCTCTCTGATAGTGACTCGCTGCAGAGCTCAGGCGTGGGAGGAAGCCGCAAACGTGCCTTTATGCACAAGGACGCGCTATATACGACTCACTTAAATGTGCGAGCCTGACCTAAAGCCGGGGCTTGCTCCGGGAACCCTCTGCTCCCGCCCGTCAGCGATGCTACCTCGGCGGGGATCGCTCCTCTCCTCCTCCGTCTGCCCGCGCCCTCCTCGGTGCGGCTTGGCGGCCGGGATGCTGGGCGCGCTCGGCGCCGAGGGCTGAGCTCCGGCCATCCTTCGCCTCTCCGGGCTGTGTGACAGACGGTCGTCATGCAGCGGTGCCCTGCCTGATTTGGCCGGGTCTCCGGTGGGTGTGCACGGCCCCCCACCCCCGCCCCTGCCAGCCCCGCCGAGTCCTCCCTAGCTCAGCCCCCGGCAATGTGCAGCGCTCTCTTCTCGCCTTCCTCGAAGGGCTCTACTACACTTTCAGCTCCTCCAGACTTTCTCTCCTTTTGCCATACAGAGACACCCTCCCTCTGGTCCAGCTCCTCCTGTGCCTGCCTCTGTCTCGGCGCTATCCCATTAAAAGGCTGCTGCTCCTGCTGCACTGAACCAATGCATTGGCTGACTTGATCTGGGATGAAGGCTGGAGGTTATCGGCAAGGGAAAGGACAACTGTAGGCAGCTTTCCATTTGCAAAGTGAGCAGTAATTGCAAGAAGACAGCTTCCCCAGTTGGAATCAATAGTCTGCTTTCTTGCTGCTAAGGGCACTTTGGAGCAGCAGTAGGTCACTGAAGTAACTCCAGCACACTGCTGACTGCGGAGTTGTAAAGAACTACATGCAAGTGGCTGCAGTAGTGCTGGAAAACGCTTTGCTGTTACCAGGGACACAATAGTTTTCAAGTCATTAGAGCTTTGCCTCTGGTCCTCTTCTTCCATTACACAGAGAGGGACATTCTTTGGAGGGATGAGAATGGAGCTGTGATTTCTTCCAGTGTTGCTCTAGTGGAGGGGGTAGAGGTGAGGAAAGGGGCTTTAGAAGCAAAGCCTGACTGCTGCTGAATTCGGCTTTACTTGAATTTCCCCAAATCTTTCCAGAGAGAGAGGCACAATGCCAGAGAATCTGAATCTTCTTCGGGCTTTTGGTTTTTTTTTCTTTATCTTCTGGACAGCTTTTAACTCAGCCTTAGTGGATGTGGTTGGATCGGAGCAGCAGATCCCCTTGTCTGTGTAAGTGCTTTCATGCTATTGCTCTCAGGACAACGTTTGAGGATGAGAACTTGTCTGCTAAAGTTCTTATCTTTTTGTCTTGTAGATATTTGACTATTCATGGCATCTTTACTCCTTTGTCAGCTATGTTAAAATCTCTAAGGTGCTCAGCACTACTTTGATTTTATTGTAGGAGCATGTGTTGGTGGAGTATGTGGCCACAGTCTTAACTTAAGTGCTTGTATTTACTGAAGTTCATGCTGTTAACTTATCATGTGAGAATTTATCTTTCAGAACTGTTTTGCCATTTTTATCTGCTTCTTTCCTTTCAATAAGTATATGTTATATTGTACCAGAGCATGTTTCTGTACAAGTTGATTATATAAATTCAAACAGTGCAGGTTGGGGAGTTTCAGATCAGAGGCCTTACCTTAGCATAGCATTTAGTTTGTGCTTGAACAGCTTCGCTAATCTCTTGCTGTGCTTTAGTTTCCTTAGTGAGCTCTTTAATTGTTAGGATTCTTCTGAGTGCAGCTGAAGCTGTTGCAGATTGCTATGACATGTGTATTACATTTCTTCCTGTCTCTTTTTTTTCTTCACAGTGTAAAGCTCTGGGCCTCAGCATTTGGTGGAGAGATCAAATCTATTGCAGCCAAGTACTCGGGTTCCCAGCTCCTGCAGAAGGTAAGGATCTCTTCAGTTGTAATAAGGAAGGTTTTAACAGAGAAAATGGAGGCAGATTTAATTTTTAAATGAATATGAAAGTAGCGCTGCACATGCTTTGGTCCAAGATCTATTTTTGTATTGCATACTGGTCCCTGATGACTCTTTGCATTGCACTGCACTGTCTAGAGAGTCCTTGATTAAACTGGTATTTTTCTGTTTGGATAACTTTATTTTGTTGTTGTTATTAAAAGGTAAACTCCTACACTTCTTGAAGTCTAGGCTTCAGCCTAGATTGTGGGTATTTAATCTGGTTGCTGCATTGTGAGGACGATATTTCTATGTAGAAAGAGCTGCTTCTTATAAAAAAATGTTAACTTCATTCAAAGAGCAGAATTAGTGCATATTGTATTATTTTCACCCTGTGCTGTATGTGCGCAATTCACTGTATCGGGAGAAGGCGGCTGCACTGCTGTTTGTCATCTCTGCAGTTTTTACAATCCCATTATTCCCCAATCATCTCAACCCGGTGCTGGGATGTATTACATCATTACAGATAAGAGGAATGAATGTGGTTATCTTCTTGCTCAGCTGCACAGCTGGGTAATAAGCTAGTGAAGTATTGCAAAAACTTGAGAAATTGGTATAAGTCTACAAAATTGGGGCAGAGGGTAATGAGAAAGCGGATTTGAGTGTTAGGTATATATCAAGGAATGTGTCTACTCTCTTTTAAATATGCAAACTATAGTAAAGGTATGTATTATAGACAATATACTTTTACAGCAATTGCTGAAAAAATAAGAGACTAATGGGAACACGTTCAAGATTTTAAGACTGCGATTTTAAGGCATTTAATATGTGGTCCTCAAAATGCAATATGCCAATGCAAAAACATTGAGACATTCACTGAATATGGTGACACTCGCTCAATCCATATGTGAAAACTTTAGATGTGATTTTTTTTTTTAGTCCCAAGTTACACGTTATTTACTTTTTTTATTGGATTATGAAGGAATTATTCCTTGAACTTGTACCTTATTTTGAAAGGTTTATATATGTGTGAAATTATGTAATGGACAGTAGATGTAGCAGTTGAAATAAAAAGCTTATGCTATTCATGTAAATGAAAGCAACTGACTTAATGATTACTAAAGGCATATGAGTTCCTTAGCAGTATCTGCCTCCTCAGTGCTGCATACCCAGGAGTGCAAACATGAACTTCAATAAGCTACAGAGCTATTAAGGAAAAAAAATATTTGAGGTCTCTTACTACATTTCAAGGCCACTAAATTGCTTAATTTCAGTATATTAGGCAAACTTATTTTAATCTGAAAGTCTGGACATTCAGTATTCATTATACTTCTAGCTCACGTTCTTTAAAGTCTGTGTAGTCTTAAATCATCACATTTTTGTACAAACCACTTAAATTTATAAACCAGATGGACCTTTCAGTTTTGATTAGTATTTAATCAAGTATTATTAAAAGGCTTTAATTTTTTTTATTGGGCCATAACAAACAGGTACCTTTATTTACATTTAGATCTGTTCCATGCACAGCCATTTTTGCACTAAAATGGCTTTAAACATTAAATCTACTAAATACAGATAGTCCAACATTTACTAAAAAAATATGGATTATACTGTGTTTTGTAGTTATGCTAAAATCCACAAAGAATCAGCATGAGAACCTTAAACATTTTCCTCCCCATAGTAGATACTGCTGCTATCCCTTCTGTAATGTATTTTTTCCTCTGAAGTAGGAAGATTTCTTCCTATTGGTTGTTATAATTGTAGGTAGTTGGAAGCTATACATTTTACCTTTTCATCAGCATCCTTTCTACTTCACTAACAAATCTGTGCTCCTGTTTTTGAAGGTGGATAGTATATTCATTCCAAGCTATTTTGGTTTTGTTTCTTGCTTTTGTTATGGTATTTCATGACTGAATGAAAGAGGAAAGACAAAACATGGATTTGACAGGTATTTGGAGCATTCTTATTTCTGTCACATCCCATACTGTTCTGTTGTTTTGCTGGTTGTTGTGGTGTTTTGTGATTTGTTTGTTTGTTTGTTTAATTTTGGGTTTTTTTTGTTGTTTTCTATTTTAATATTTATTTAGAATTCCAAGTGTCTCTGTCCTTTGAAGCTTTCTGTTTCTTGTTGTTGATTGTGGTAAATGAGCCTGAATGACAGATGACTTGACCATGTATCTTTTTATATTGTTATAAAGTATATTTCTTCTGTAAGCTGGTATGAATAAAAACATACCAAACTTCACGATCTGCAAGTTTTTTTTTTTCAACGTGCAAAGTCAGTGACAGAATTTGTCATAACAATTAAGGAAGTGATAGCACAGTAGGGCTCTAAATGCAAATGCTTTTTTCCTGCCCCCTCCCTCCCCACTAGCCAGGCATTAAGAATCCATTTGGTATTTACTGTGAGCTCTGGGTGATCAGAATCAATGTCTTTAAAGTCAAGATTCCACTTTTAGAAGCAGTATGACATCTGGTATTACTGGAGGAATCCACATTTTCTGATTATGAATTAAGCATTGCTAAACAAATGAAGATATTAAATGTGTGTATAATTATGTATCTGGGCAGTATAGATTTCTCAGTTACCAACTGCTATGTAGTGCCATTTAGTTTAATAAAGGCTTACTAAATGAAAAATTAATGCAAAGGTTACTCAATTAATTTTGTTAGCATATGTAGTGAGTTTCAAAGGAATGGATTTGAAATCAAGGTAAGATTGACAATCTCTACTGCCCAAATGTTTTACACATTAAGAGTCACTTGACCCAAACTAAAATTTCCTTGAGCAAATGCAATTATGTGAGGTAACTAAGTAAAATAAAATTTTGTTAGGTTATAGCTGTGAATGCTGATTTGGTTATTACAGTTCTTATGTCTTGCTGTACCATGAACATCAAATGAGTCCAGCATTGATGTTCCCTTGAGTTTTTACTTTAGATGAAATACAGACACTGTAAATAGCTTAGAAAAGAATAATAAGTTTCCTAAATAATTTCAGAAATGATGATGAGCTTTTAAGCAAAATTAGCACTTAAAAATAGAGTATTTGAATTTTATACTCCTTGCTTTCAAAGTGAAGGACGACCATTCAGTGTTCCAAAAACCATACAAAAGAAAGTAGGCCAATATTATTTGTAAGTTATCTGATTTATGGAGGTTTTACTGTTGTCATGTAGATTTGGGCATGTATAAGAAGCTGTTTGGTGCTGTGGAGACGTGTCCTCTTCACCTACTTAGCAAATACTGCTGGGGCCTAAGAATTGATTCAAATTTTTGTTTTCTCTTAAGTACTTATTTTTTTTTTAGACTTTTAAAAAGACATTTTCCTTGTTTGAATTATGACAAAGCTTTAAACTTTTTATTTAAACACTCTAATCACTGTTCAGTGAGTACTGTAGTAAATTTGAGCATTGTAGCCCACTGGCAAAGCCAGGCTTTAAGTATAGGAAGCAAAGCAGGGATTAGATGCCAGGAAGATACTTCAGCTGCTATGACTAGAATTTTGGAGGAACAGACTTTGGGGAATGCTACTGTTCACATTATAGTGTCTGTGATGATAAAGTGTTTTCAGTTCCACACTGTTGCAAAATAATAATAGTAATAAAATGGAAGCAAAAAATGGAGGGAACATGCCCTCTGTTAATATAAAATGTAATTGTTGTTATAAAGTAAAGCTTTTCTAATATTAATGAAATGTCTAATGCAGTGTGGTCTATGTTTTCTCAGATTTCTTTTGGAAAGACTCCTTTTTTTTCTTTCTAATATTCTGAGCTTTGATAATTCTTCATTTGGTCCTGAATAGTTGATATTATTCTATTGCAAAAGTAGGAACAGCTTCTAACTGAAAAGAAACCTTCATTTATCCATTCTGCCATAAAGGTTTCTTACTGTAGACAAGCTTGTTTATGGCTATCTCAGTTTTTTCTTATGTAAGTCGCCTAACGGAGTCTTCACTGTTATGTAAGCACTGACTGCCTTGGTCTCAAGCAGTCTGTAGTCTGCATGTGTCTACTTCTTTCAGCAAACTCTTCATTGTGTTAGGAGTTCTCTAATCATTGTGTTTTCTCAAAGCATCTTTTTCAATCCATATAGCATTGCTATTTTTAAGGGTTAAGAATTGCATTTTGTCTCACTGACTAGCTTTGTTGCTGTTACCTTGTTAGTTTCCTACAACGATGGAAATGCCAGTGCAAAACTAATATAACAGGGTGATTTAGATCAATTAGCATTCAGCTGGTGCATCTGATTCATGCAGTATATCTATCTTTAGTTTTAAATTGTATATCAATGCCTTAAATTTTTAGAGAAGTTTAGTCCAATCATCTTGACATTAATTTGCTTTTCTTTTATTCAGACATATGTTGATTTTGGTCTTTGTAGGCTGTTTCTTCTTTTCTCAAGGCACTGCAGCAGCTGCTTTGAAGAAAGGGTTAGTAGAATTGAGATGTGCAGTTTAAAGGACAGACAGGGATTGGCTTCTTGGGTATCAGCTTAAACTTTTGCCAGCTAAGTAATTTAAAAGCTGCAAAAATAATAGGAGAAAAATAATCAACAAAACTGTAGAGCTATGACTGTGTTGTTTTGTTTGTTTGTTTCTTTGGGTTTGTTTGGTTTTGGTGGTTGTTTCTGGTGTTGAGTGTGGTGTGTTGGTGGGTTTTTTTTTGTGTGGTTGTGTTTTTTTTTTTTTTTTTTGGTTAAAAAAAACCAAACAAAAAACCCAAACCAGCAAACCCAACACTACCACCCCTGCAATCACCCCAAACCAACAGTAAAAATTTCCCTGATCCATCAAAAAAAACAAAACAAAACAAAACAAAACACAAAAACAAAAACAAACAAAAAAAAAAAAAACCAACCAAAAACCCAAACCAAAACCCAAACTCAAAAAAACCACCAGCCAGGTAAATGGTATAGAGCTTGCCAAAAACTCTCTTCAGTGTTAATTCACTATCATTCAAACTCCTCAAGACTGAATTATGTAAAATATTTCTTCGAGCACTGAATTAAAAGCAAGCATTAGAAAATAAAGGAGAGGTGAATTTGAGAATCTTAAATTACTTTAATTCTAATGATTAATTCAAATGATGTTTTGGAACGCCATCCCCTTTAATTCTTACAGATCTCTAGGGTACATGAATCACAAGATTATTATCCTTGCCAAACTAGTTATAGGTCATTTCAATGTGTTTAGTGAAGTATTTAATTTTATCTGTAGACATAAAGGTGTAAATTCCTTTGAATGGATATTTGAATTTTTCTTCTAGAAAATAAATAATCACATTCATGCTATTAATGTATTAGGTGGAAAAACCTGCTGGGTGCAATACTAATTTTCAGGTAGCATATTGATTTGGAGAGGAAAATACCACAGTGTTCTCAAATTTTTAGTACAGTGGTCTCTTTTTTTTTTTTTTTTTTAATTTTATTTTTTCAATAATGGAGAATGCTTTTTTTCTTCTTTCTTGTAACAAAGTTCTGCTTTCTCTGGAGATACTGGAAAATTTTCTTTGACATCAGTGAAGTTAGAACTGCATCTTGAATTATCTATGGTCTTACTCTCATCTCCTGTTTGAATGTTATGGCAGGAGTAATACTTTCTTGGTGTTGGTAATCTTTTTAAAACCTAGTCTACATCAGCCTGAATATCAATCGTTATGCTTTATATTTCTCTAACTAAAAGGAAACCCCTGGTTTCACAGTAAATTCATGCTCTTCTACCATCAGCACTCTATACTTTGCAGCATTTTCTGGGTTTTGCAAGCACAGCATGATCCTCTTGTGTTGTTGAAAGCAAATATGTTTTATTAATATCTAATAGAAATATAAGATGACATTAAGTTTATGATACATGCATTACATTTTCAATAATGTTTTTTAATATGTAAATTGTCAAGTGGACAATCCAACTGGAAAGCATCGGATCTTGAAAGGAAGTGAGTGCTAATTCCCTTGATTAATGCATTTATGGTTGTTTGTTTTCACATCCTGTATTGGAAAATGCTTACATTTCAAGGTTAAAAGAGCCAGTCTCCATGCAAATTATCTTGACAGTGAAGGTATGTAAAGCCATGAATAGATGCTGTACTGTAGTGGTGATTCACTTTTAAGCAACTGCTAATCAATACTCTACGCTTTCAAATGTCATTACTGTTCTGTAGGGTACAATTTTTTGTTGCTGATAGTAAGTGGTTACACATAGTACAACACAAATTATATATTGATAGCATAGGCTGCATTTTAGGTTGCTGTAGAAGCTTCACCAAAAGGTCTTCATGAAATACTTTGATATGTTGTTTTGCTTTTTCGATGTATAATGCTTTTGCAAAATTGTAATGTTGTTTTTGTGATGTTATTTAACATCTGCCCAGTTCATTTGTAAAGCTTTACTTTCTTAGAATGAATGACAAAATCATTGCAATATTTGTATTTAAAAAGGAAGTTTGTGCAAAATCAGGACTTTTTGGTTGTTTTTATTTTTTTTAAGCATAGTTGGAGAGAAGTTGGTGTCTTGGAAGCCTTTCTAGAGGTAATGATACAAGACATGAGGAGACTGACTGGTCAAGAGAGACAGACCACATAGGAATGTACAGATGTTACAACCAGGGATCAGATTGAATCTGGGAATAAAATAGTAGACAGTAGAATACAGAGCACGGGAATTAAGCTGTCATAAGTCCCTCTAACCTAAGAGGGTTGGCTTCAAGCTGTCTTTAGCATTGTTTTAACAAGCTAGTCTGGATTTGACAGTAGAAAGAAGTTGTGTAGAAGAAAATAATTTGTTTAGCTGGAGAAAAGTAAAATAAGGCCATTTGATCAATGATGCTCTTTGAGAATGAAAGGAGAAACAGATTTGAATCTATGGAGAAGTTGGTGTTAGATGCATAACTGTATGTTTGAAATTATCTGGATTCAAATCTTGAACAAGCCTATTGTTGGGAGTGTGTTTTTAAATGTATCTTCAAAAGAGGAATGTCTGAGCCACAGCTGGTGCCAGGCAGTGTTCAGGAAGGAGATGGTGGTTGAGGCGGCAAAGATCATTGCTGTAGTGGAAGACAGAAATCCTTAATGTGCTTTGCTGGATGCTTTGTGTAGAAATATGGTTTTCATTTCATGCACATGAGGTTCAAGTTTATTTGCTTAGATCTGTAACATGGGGAAAATACATTTTTTTTCCAGAAAACTCTTTCAAAACCCTAGGAGAAAGCAGCTTACCTTAGCAAGAGTTTTGGAGGGAGAGATAGGCAGGATTGTTGCTTCTGCTCCTAGACTAGTTTATGTAAGTAAACATTTGTAATCATGCATAGATGCCCTCAGAGAGACTGAACTCTTGCACTATCTTCCTGTTAAACTTGGTGTTTCCTGTTTGCTAGAAGCACAATTTTTTTTTTCTCTTGGGTTGCTTTTTACACTGATTCCTTTTGCACTTTATTACATGCAAGGATTATTCTCTTTCATCTTTCTATTGACTCTTTCTTCTCCTGTCAACTCCACCCATCATGGCCCATTATGGACGTGTCAAGACACTGATTTACACAAGTCAGCATCAGCAGAGGAAGTCACAGACTCCAAATGTCCTTGCTGCTTCTGGTATCTGTGGCTATTGTGAATATACTGAGGGGATGAGGAATGTTTTAACCTCAGAGGTTCATCTGATCTATTTTACCTGCTGCCCATTTGGCCATATTTTCTGGTGAAATGGCTGATGTGACTATCTTTAATCTCTGTAGAAAGCCAAGAACTGGCAGGGAATCTCATGTGTGATGAAGCATATGTCAGATCCATATTTATGATACTAGAAATGTTCTAGACTGTAGAAACTCTTAAAAGTAAGATACATAAATGGCATAAATGGAGGGGGACAACCAATCCTGAATTCTCAAAAGTCTTTCAATGTCTGATGCAGACAGGTACACTGTGTGAATGAGACAATACATTCAAATAAACTAGAAAACTGGACAGGTTGAAAATCCACCAAACTACACTGAAAAATAAAAAATGTCCTTTTCTACTGAAGAAGAAAGTATGGAGAAATGTAAATGAGGCAGGGGAGAGGAAGAACTAGGTCTGTTTCACTAGACAGTGATTTAGTGCCATAGGTCAAGCTATACCTGAGCAAACCCAGTAAAAACCTGAAAGGAAATATGTCAACATTCTTCACATGTGGAAAGCCAACAAGAAGAATAAATGTGTTCTGTATATCCATGGTGGATGAACAAGATCATAAGAATTATTTTTTCCTACATTGTTTTGTTTTTGTTTTTTCCTGTGATGAGAAACTGGAATAGTGTGGAACTCCTGCAGGGTGGATTTTCAGAACAGGTTATCTGTAGATCTCATTGAACTGCCTTATGTTAGGAAGATGAGCTACATAATCTTTTATTTTGGACTATAAGCAATGAAAGTAATTGTATTTCTTCCTTGGTATCTATGCACTGTTAAGCTTTGTGCCTTTATCTCCTTAAGAGACAGCTGGGGACTCCTTCAACTTTCAGAGTAGAAACAGGTTATAAACCAGTCATTATTTCTGTACAGGTTGGCCAGGTTGGCTGAACGCTTGCCTTTTTTTTTTTTCCTCCCCTTTATAAGCATCCAATCAAATGATCTTATTAAAATGTATGGTTTTTCAATATAGAAGGATAAAAATATGAATTATAACAGATTAAACTTGAGTGGTTTTTGTCTGTTTGACTTGAAGTCCAATCATCACATGGTAAGACTTCAGTGTGTTAGCTTTTCAAGATGTCCCAATGTGTTCTTCTATGTTAAGTGTAACTAAAACATATGTAAATAACAAAGCTTCGCTAGGGCTTGTAAGAGAGAAGGAAATGGTTGATTACCAGGATGTAAACTCCTGGTTAAATCCTTATGTACCTGCCACATGTTCTAGTGCTTTACTATCAGCAATTGTCGGTATTTAGTAAAGTTTGATCTTAACTTTTTTTATTCTTGAGATGAGTTGTTCCTAAGCACTTCTTATGTTGATTTTTTTCATTTTAGGTAGAGCCTGTTTGGTTGGTTGGATAAAGTTGTCAGGTATACAGGTTCTGGCAATGACTCTTAATCAGAAAAGTATTTGATAGGTGTTTGTTTCTAGCCATTTATTCTGTCTGTCAGGATTCCTGAAAGAACTATAAACAGTTAAACCAATAACATTTCATTAAGGTGACCAAAGTAAATTCTAAAATACTAGAAAGCATTTTTTTTGTCAGAGCACTTGCTTCTACTCCTGTGTTTTGCTTTTGCCTTCCTTAATTTGACGATGCTTTATTGTTTTGTCTTTCTCTCCCTGTCCTCCTCTTTCTAAGCCACCTTATTTATCCTATATTTGAAGCTTCCTGTGTTAAAATGGACAAGTGTACTAGAAATAAATGTTTTATTCTGAGACATGCCAAATGTTTTGCATAAATCAGTTTGCAGAACAGGAGGCACTTTAAAAGATATCTATTTATCCTTCAAGCTAGATCGAGATTTTTTACAGCATTCAAGGATGTAAAAGATGCAAAAAAGTGTTGTTCTCAGATCTATTCCCAAAACAGATCATATGGTGACCCAAGTAGTTAATAAGATTTGGGATATAACATTAAAGTATGTGTGTATAATTAATTCAGTGTATCAGGGCTTAATATCTGGATCCTGTTTATTGTTCATTACTTAGCTTGCTTAATAGGTATGACTGACAGTTTCCTTACTGAAGTTTTGCTCTGAGTTTTTAGGAAAAGATGGATATTACTTTTGAGCTTCTAATAGCCTTATGAAATGTTTTCCTTTGTATACTCAAAATGTGGAGTTAACAAGCTTTCCTGAATTTTGTGAAAGTGGCAGATTATATATTATGTTAACACTATTCCTTTATAATGCACAAGTTGAGTAGGTCTCCTTTGATTAATGTTCTTCTGAATACAGTGATAATGAATTTAAAAATTCTAGTTCTCTTGTAACTGCGACTTTAGCGTTTGGCACTAATGACTCAGAAAACTGCTTCTGGAAAAACCTCTTCATCTTCCCTGTTTTTACAACTGCCTTACTCCCTTCCACTATGGAACGCTGTCTTAATAATTTCTGTAATTATAGAATTCAGTCTGGAAAGAAGATTTAGAAGGTCCTTTAACTCAACTTTCTGTTCAAAGCAAGGTCAATACCAAAACCAGTGCAGATTTCCAGGGGATTTGTTGAGCCTGATCTTTAGAACCTTCAAGGAAAGAGGCATCACAAATTATTTTGTTCCAATGCTTGACACTACTCTGGATGGGAGCGCAATTAAGCTAGAACTTCCCATTTCAATTTATGACTATTCTCCATCATTTCTCCTACTGTGCACCTCTGTAAATAGCCTTGGTTCACCTTCTCCATAACCTCCTTGTAGATATTGAAAGGCATGATACTTGATTGTGGAAGGCCTCTCTTAGGCCTCAGTCATAGACAATATTATACCAACTTTTAGTTGCTTTGTCAGGACTCATTATTATTTTTCCTATCCATTCTTTTAAATAATTTGCACTAGCATTGCAGGCTCTTAAATTGAACTCTCTGCTGTTTGGTATTCAGGTGAACTTTTATCCAGAGACACTTCTGTTCTCCCAATAGGAGTATGTAACTGTTTTCATAATTATGAATTCTCAAGAGTCATTTCCACTGTTGATTGCATGAACAGGAGAAGTGTTTGGGTATCTTTTAAAATTTTCATGGGAACACAGGAATTTCCCTTCTAATCTAGGGCTAAATCAAACCCTTTAGATCCCAGTTGCTAACCATTTTAATTTACTATCTTTATCAGCCACAGTATCTTAACTGAGTTTAGTGTTGTACAGAAATAAGTCATCAGCTGGTAGAAGGCTTTATGTCTTATCTGTTTTTACTTTAAATTATTCTACAGTAGCTGGCAAGGAGTTTCTTTGTGCTTTTGTTCACAAACAAGTGTTTGACTTGCCTTCCTAAAAATATTATATAGTCATAGTATCTCTAGCCTGTTAGATAAAAGCACTGTGAAAATGCTATTTAGAAGGCATTATAAAAACTTTGGTCAGGGCCGCAGCATATAGTGTTCCTGTTGTTCCTCTAGGTTATGTTTTACTGTTTGGCTATTCAATATACTCACAAGATTTTGTGTCAAATTATCTAAGTGACTAATTTTCAAGACAGAAAAAAAAGGATCTACACACTATGGATATTAAAATTTGATGTTTTGGGAATGCATCATTGGTCACAAAATTAGATAATTATCTTCTAAAGTGACAAAGCTTCAAAGATGAAAAGCAGGAATATTCAAACTTCAGCTTTACCTTGAAGCTAAATGACTATTATTTTATGACAGCTGTTCAAAATGTATGGCTGCTGAGCTGTTTGTACATGATGCTATCATATTACATTAATAGAAATTTTCACTGATAGTGAAATCTGGTAGGAGGCTAAGAGTAAAGCTTTATGTTATGACTTGCAGCCATTGACTATCTGCATCCAACAGATTTATTACCCCCTATGCACATCCTGCCTTTTACAATATCTTCTGCCATTACTTCAACAAAGTATAAGTGAGATGATATTATAGATGGCACGATACAAACAAAACAAAAAAAAGAGTACTCACTTTGGACTTCAGACTTCTACTTATTATTGCCAACTGCAATGCAATTTTGCAGTAAAAGTAGAGATGACATCCCCCTGGAACATTCCATGGAAAAAAATGGGGGGTGGAATATGAAAGAAAACTGGAGGATTTCTGTTGACCAGCTCAGATTTTAATTTTTACATTAAAATCAAGGCAGCAGACTGAGATTCAGGTATATCTGGTTTCTTATCCTAGGTCTGTGATAACTTTGTTAATGGTCTCCTTAGGTCACATAATCTTGATAGCTAAAATTCAGTGAAGCCCTTAAGCATGATATTAACTTAACCTGTTATATCATACATATAAACCAAATGCATGTGGTTGTGGTAGGATTTAATTTGGAATGCCAGAAGCCTTGAACTGAAAGGTAAAATGGCAAGCAGGAATAGTTGCCCCACCACCTCCAGACAGAGACATCTTTGCCTAACTTTTCTGTGTAAAATGGGTTTAGCAATACTTTTTTTTTTTTGCCTTAAATTTCTAAACTTTGAAGTTTGGATCAGGAGGAACACTTTTTTAGAGTGTTTTAGCATATGGAGAGGATCAGGTGGTGAAGAACTGCATTAGCATATTGGATGTGAAAGTAAAGCAAAGTACATGGAATGGATCTGCTCTGAGAACTACAAAGCATTAATTTTAACATGTTTTTAAATAAAACTTCTTTCACTACTGGAAAGATAAATGTTTCCTCTAGCAGTCCTGAATAACTACAAAATAGATAGAAACCCTCTGATTTCTGCTGTTGATACTTGGTATCTGTAGCTGGCAATAAATCTCCATATGACACTGTGCAGACTTGTGAAATTGAACCCTTTCTTGTCAGAGAATTAATTCTTCAGGTGCTTTGAATAAGAAGTGATATGCTATACTGATATTAGAAAGTAATTTTAAATTTTTTAAATATTTTTTTTCTCCCTTATACTTTTTTTTTCACCCCTCCCTCCCACCCTGGTACTTCTTTCTTATTACCTATTTTCCACATAATTGAAGTTCTGAACTATTGTCTGATTTTGTGTGTTTGTGCATTTGTTTTGTTCTGGGTTGTTCTGGTGTGTGTGGGTTTTGTGTGTGTGTGGTGTTTGGTGTGTTGTGGTTGTGTGGGCATTTTTTTTGTTTGTTTTGTTTTTGTTTTGTTTGTTTTTGTGGTGTTTTTTTTTTTTTGTGTATGTGTGTGGAGTTTTTTTGGTATGTTGTAGTTTAGATCCTTCAAACTTTTTATGACCATTTCTAATTTTCTTCCAAGTGTGACCTAACCAATAAGGTTTGTTAGAATCAAATTCACAAATATCACTCTGTCCTTTTCTGTCCTCCCATTTGTTTATAGCCACTGCTTTATTTCTCTGGAAATCTTTACAATTAATGTATTTTGCAGTGCCATGAGCAGATGGAATCATAATACTGCAGTGAGGATCTGGTCAGCTGGAGAAAAATATGCAGAAATAAAATGAGTAATGGCTTAATAACACTTTAATACTTAACAAAGGGGGAAAGTTATGTGAGTACAAGTGTTCTTAAAATTGTCTTGTCATTAAGTTATGATGTTTGAACCTTTAAAAGGAATAATAAATACATCAGGATCAAGATCTATACTTTGTGAGTGTTGTTGTAAAGAGAAGCTTATTTCCTCAGTAACAGCCACCATACTTATTTGTGCCCTGTATGGTCTGTTAAGTGGGGGTGGAGGGGGGGAAGGTGGTTAGGAGGGAAGTGAGATGGGAATCCCTCCAAAATGAAAAAGAAATTTTACATCATAGCAGGAAAGGCAAATTTACAGCATCTTTATGACAATACCAATTGCAGGAAGGAATAAGTATCAAGAAGCTATTGCAGTCTATTTAAAACCAGATAAAGGTGGGAGCAAGGATGCGTAAAGGTAGTAAGATGAAGAAGAATGAAATGTATTAGAAACAAAGAAGCAGAATGACTGAAGAAAACATTATTTTTTTACCTCTGCAGTTTAATATAATTGGAGAATATATTTATATGAAGTTCGGTTGATATCTGTGTTCTGGTGATTATTTTTGACAAATCTATTGAATGAATAATTTTCATATTAAAGACATAAGCCACAGTCAGTAGGTCAGAGTTTACTGTTTTTTGAAATGCATGAGTATCTCATGCAGATTTCAAAACTTCTGCCAAGAACTATAATTAAGAGGTAATTATATGCTAAGAAATGTAAATTTAAATTCAGGTAAGGCATCTGAAATTAAATGGAGTATTAGTAATGACATAGTTCTGACTTTAGTATTTGACTTCCCAGATGCTTAAAATTTGATTGCTTTAACTTTTGTACATTTGATGTTTGCTCTGCTGAAGTACTTTATTCTGTACAGCCCCACTGTAATAGGAGTAGAGTTAAACTACATTCATAACTTGGCACTAATTCTGTCCATTCAACCTTCAGCATATTATTAATGTAAATATGTTTGTTCAGTAAATCTTCCTCAGCACTAAAAGATGTCTGGGGAATACTGTCTGAAAAAAGATGGTAGGAATCGGGACTATATGTAGGATTGGGACCTATACTTCTGTGCTGGAATAATTAAAATGTTAGCATATAGAATTATGCATGTATGGCCATATTTATCTGATTTCATGGTGTTTATTTTGGTTTATAAATATACAGGAGCTGTAGAATTGAAAACTCTTAATTATTCTGAACTTAGTTTGTCAAACCATATGCTATCTCAGCACTTCTCAAGAATCTTCACTAAAATGCACAACCTAAAAGCTAGTGTCTTGCAAAGTATGAAATTCCCATTTTTCACACAAATCCTGAGTGCCTATCAGGTGTCTTCTCAAGAGTCCAAGAAAAACCTATGACTTTCTAGTGTGACTAGAAGGACAATAAATCTGTGCAGACTGTACTGTGGCTTGCATTGCTTGAAGTTCACTCAAAGGCAAGTTTTAAGTATTGTAGAACAACTCTGTAATTCAGCAGAGATGATCCTTTCACATATTAGTTACTGGCTGAAATGTCAATATGTTTGTTGGCTAGTTGGTGCAATCATTACATTGAATTAAATAATCCTTCTTGTGCTTTATAAGCCTTCAAAAAACCCATAGTCCTGAGTTTGCCCTGACCTGTTGATTAACCTAATGCAATGAAGTTCTGATAAATGTCTGGTTCCATATTTATAAAGATACAGAAAATTCTACTTGCTAGCTGCAGCTAAAGGAAAAAAAAATGTTCTGATGAAACTGGTGTGTTTTATTTCCATGTTGTGTTGTGTGTGGTGTTTTTTGTTGGTGGTGTGTTTTTGTTTTTTTTTTTGTTTTTTTTTGTTTTTTTTTTAATAAAATTGCATCTAATATTCCTGCTAATATGTATTGAAAGATTGATCTGACAGTCTGAACTGGTCAATTTTCTGCAACTTGCTACGTAGTAGCAGTGCTGTTGAAAAACAACAGTCTCAGAGTCTGGGTAATGTAGCATCTGTTTGCAAAGGCTTAGGACCTTGACTGAGCAAGGTGCATTCAGGACTAACATTAGTATTTCAGTCTTGTTTAAGAATAAACTAATTACCACAATATTTGAATTCACATCAGTTCATTGAGGCAAGTGCAGATGGGAGTTACTTTGCTTTTTGATGTTAGTGGCACCTCCGTAGTAGTCTTGTGCCTGAAATAAGGTCAGTTTTGGTAACATCATGCGTGCTTTTAATGACAACTTCTTGCATAAACTGTTGAGTAGCTCAAATATTGTAAAAACAAATAGCTGATTTTGTGTTGACTAGGGCTGAAGTGATGACTGCTTATCAGAAATGGTATGAAGAATAATACTGAGGGAAAGAATTGCTGCTGGACTGGCAGCTGGTTAAGGTTACTTGAAAGTAAAAAAAATAATTTCCACATGTGAATGGAACTGTATCTACTATGATTGTATGCTGCCTTGCAAGTCTTGAAGCCAGTACTTAGAATGCTGACTATTGTATAAATTGCAAAAGGATTGTGTCTGCAATCTGGAAGTCGTCTTTTATACTCACAATAGTCATACACAGTAATGAGACCATTATCTGTAATGAGACTGTGTTCTGTTGGAGAAGAGGTGTAGAATGTTTGAGGGTACAGTGTTCTTTAGAATGGGAAAACATTATGGTTTAAATATTAAGAGTAATTATAAATCTCCTTGATGGCTTCACATTAAGTCAAGCAATAATTTATTTGAACTGCAAAAATGTATGTACTTTGCCAGTTTTTACTTTTTCCCCTTGATGGGTAACAGGTTAGAATGAAAGATGGCTTTTGCTTCCTTGTTTAATTGCCCAACAAGAAAAGTAACTGGAATAGAATCCTATTTCTTGGAGGTGAACAATAAAATAAGATTCTCTCACCTAGTGATTTCAGCCTGTGCACTCCCTAATTCTTCTGCTCGTTCCTTCCCAGAGGAACTGGGACCAGGTCTTCTTCATTATGTCATCTATGAGGAATTGCTGCTTTCCTTTTTAATGAGAGGATTGATATACAACATATCTTCTCCTTTAAGCATTTTTATTCTTTTTGGCACTTCTTCACTTCCCCCTGCCCCCGAGTCCTCTGTCCTTGCTTCAGTTTTCTGGTATTATTTGATAATTGACATTTTCAGAATACAGGTTTTCTTATTCATGTTTTCAGGTTTACTCCTATGTATTAACTTATATGTATGTATATAATTTTTATGTAGTAAAGGCATGAATACCTCCTCAGCTCTTTGAAATACCTATCTCTTAAGAAATATAATAGCTAACCTTGATGTACTTAGAACTATGTAGGTTGGAAAAGACCTTTAAGATCGAGTCAATCATAAACCTAATACTGCCAAGTCCACCACTAAACTATGTCCTTAAGTGCCAGATCTACACACCTTTTAAATGTCTCCAGGCATGGTGACACAACCAGTGCTTTGGGCAGTCTGTTATAGGGCTTGACAATCCTTTCAGTGAAGAAATCTTTCCTAATATCCAAATTAAAACTCTTCTTGTGCAACTTGAGGCTGTTTCCTCTTACCACTTGTTAACATGGACTTCTCTATATACAAGCATTATTCTATCTCTTAAATACCTCTTCCTTCTGAATACATTTAGTCTAGAACTTACTCTTGGTTGTAGAATGTGAGCTCATTTGGAAAGTCTGAATGATTGATTCTCTGTTTGTTCTTAAAGATTCTTTTTCCTTGGTCTTACACTGAGGTAATTCTGTAATCTCTAGTACCCTACTTGATACTTCCAGACAAAGAAAATTCTAGCAAAACAACCCACAACTTTTTTTCATTTACCACTCTAAGCTTTGAAAAGCTGGAAGAATTGTTCAGGATACAAAGGAAGTGTAGGCATGAGGGAACAGAAATAGAAGAAACATGATTTAAAGGTATATTCTGAAAACCTTCATCATGTTATTTCTCTCACTGCCAACTTCTTAATGGTCTCATCTTTAACTTTATAATGAAATGGGACTCCAGAGACCCAAGTCCTGTTACTGTGTGTGTCACCAGGGCTGCTGAGTGATCTTGAGCAAATGACTCTGTCCTTCATACATTCTGTCTGGTAGCAATGTCCTTGAGACAGACTAGCTCAGTTTATATCTCAACAGTTTGTATCCACTGAACAGTTGCAAAAGTGCTACCTGAAATTTGTTCTTGACTTGCCATTGTACTTACAGCTCTGTTACCAGATGGATTGTAGCCCAGTCCTCCAGCATGATTCATTCAGAATATTCCTGTCACTACTTGCTGCAAAACCCACAATGACACTGCACTAGTTTTAGGTTACTCCAGGTAGTTCAGAGACCACTTAAAAAGAGGGTTTTTTCTTCTAATTTAATTTACTTTTCTCAAGAGTTCTTCATAGGTCTTGTTTTGTTTTATTCTTACTCCTCTCTATGCATATAGGTCATATTGTGGGACCATGCAGTTGGTTAAACATAGAAGTATTTGAGTATTATAAGATGTAAATAAAGCATTAAAAAAAAAAAAAAAAAGTATTGAGCTTTTTGAGATGTAAATAAAGCACCAGAACCTATTTTTATAGATCTCATCTGCAATAGTTATGCTTGTGTTCAGATAAGCCTTTGAAGTGAAGAAGGGTAACCATTGTTATTTATTTAGGATGAGTGTTAAAAGCACTTAAAATACCCTTACACAACAGAAGCAGAATAGGATTGTCACATTACAATATGCTTTTTCAAGCGAAGTTAAGAACCTAGGCTCTGCTTGTGGTATAGTTTTCTGGGATTTGAAAGAGTATTATTGAAATAGTATGGATGTGTTTGAGGAAGAACAAGAAGCATTCCAGAATTCCATGGAAAGTGAAATAGGAGGTATGAAACAGCCTGCAGTTCTAAAGCCCTATTAAAAGTGTATTTTTCTTTAAATGAACATGGTTGCTATTAAAACAGGTAATTGAATCTGTTTCTTTGTACAGCTAGAGAAAATCATATGACCTTGAGCTAAGTAATGTGCTAAAAAGGGGAAATGATAGCTTTTGTATGGGTTTCATGCCTCTTTTTTTATTGCATATTTAAAATTCTATTTTTAAAATGACTGTGTCCCACGTATGTCTTAATTTTTCTCTCATTGCTGCTGACTGATTTTGCAAGATATGTTGTGTATGTGTAGCTTTATGCCATCCTTATAAAAAACAACCAAAAAACAACCAAGCAACCAAAAAACCCCAATACAAACGAAAACACCTCACAAAACCAAACTGTGATATGATTCCAAGTTTGACTTAAGGACTACAGGAGAAACTGTATTTATTTTCATGGCCTGGATAAGCACTTTATTGGAGAACAAGAAAAGTTCTGATAGAAAAAAAAAAAAAAGAAAATGAACCCATCCTGCACAGATTCCTCCACCTTCCCATGTATTCATTATACATTCAAGGATTGCTCTACCTGTGTGGTGATAAAAATACCCAAGTACTGCAGCAAGATGTTGTATTGCAGGTAACGTTCATCCAGGCATGAAAAGAAATATCTCCGTTAGTCTTTCTGTAATGTGGAGGAACTGTGGAGAAAGATTTGCTCTGTTGTGCTGTGTAAGATTCACAGTAGTCGATTATGAAACAAGAAGTAAAGGAAAAAGGCAATAGGTGAAACTGGATGCTGTGGTTCATTGTACTAGACAAGCCAAGTCTCTTGTCTGACCTTCTCAGAACAGGATTTATTTTTAGTATTTATAATATACCTGCTGCATCTTTTGTGGACCTCTAAAGGGAAAATTCCTTTGCATATAGAAAATAGACTGATAAGGTTTTAATTAGCTGGATATAAGTATTTTGACTTCCTCTTAAAAGAAAAAAATTGAATCTATTATTTAAAACTCATGCTACCTTCATTCAACCTATTCCATTTGGATGATAAAGTTAATGTATTTCAATATTTTTTTATTTGAAACTGATAACAATGGCTATTAAGCTAACTTTTGCAAATGGCCTATTAGTGTGAAATGTGTTGAGCAAAACTTATTTTTAAATGTAAATACCCAGCAATAGTATGATTTCAAGAGTGGAATTTAAAACTTGTTGAGCTGCAGGAAAAGGCAAAATTCATAACGTGAGCTGCTTAGAGAAGCATTTTGAGGTTTGCGACTTGCAACAGTTTGTAGAGGTGGTGTTTTCAATACAATAGTGTTATCGATAGCGTATCTTGCTTTGAGACACTGGAAGAATATTAGAAATCTTTAACTGTAGATGCTTTTCTAATCTGTATGTTTTCTTATGACGTGTCACAAGCCTCCACGATTTGCCACACCAGCATTGCTGACTGTATGTAGATACAGTTTGGTCATTTCCACATTTGGTTGGTGCTGACTCCCTAGCCAGAATGATGACTTGACAAGTTTGAGGATAAGCCTGGAGCACAGCTTAGCTTTGTGGTAGCTTTGGTGTCATCTAGGTTACCTCTAGAGTTCCCTTCCAATCTATGTGATTCAATATTCGCTGCTGAGCTGATGGTGGTTCATACGTGTTGTGGCTCAAACACTTAGTGAGAATTGAAAATAAAATAGATGATACTAAATAATAAAAGTTACAAAAGAAACAAAACAAAAAGTCCCTGGGATGACATTTTCCCAGGGCATGTTATGAAAGAGACCGTGGCTTTACTTAGTTGTTTTTGTTGTTTGGGCTTTTTTTCCCCAGATTTTAAAGCTTTTGAACATAGCAGAAATTATCTACTTAAACCATGTATGTTAAGCACTATATAGAAGTGATATTTTAGTCATGCTTGGCTACTGTCTAGGGAGGTACTGCATAGCCTAGAGATGCTACTATGTCGTGTTCAGGAGTAAATAGTACTAAAAAACCTGCTTAAAATAAGAAATGTGAGGGAGGCAAGAGGACTCCCTTAGTCTACCCCTCACCAGTGTATTTTTGTGGGGTGTAGATGTATAAAGCTCTCATTTTGCTTGGTGCACAGTTCAAAGAAATACAGACTAAAATAGAAAATTTGAAAATTTTGCTTGAATGTGTATTTTTTATTATTTGTTTTCCCTACCCTCATTTTCATATCACATCTCTCTAAGAGGAGCCCTGTCTGTGTTATAGTCATTAATTAGTAGCTGGCCTGTTAATGCCTATCTCAGTAGGTCTCTTCTAAGGTTTTATTTCAGTAGCAAAATATTCAGAAGATAAATGACTGCAGGAGGAATAAGTATAATATTAAAGTAAAATAAAAAGTCATAACAGTATATTGAGCTTCCAGGAGTGCTCAGGCAGGTGACATCCTCTGTGGTCACAAAGCCATTCTCCAGCTGTATTTTCAGGTTCCCTGTCTAGAGATCTGGTCTGAGGGCTTGTCAGCTTTCATGAGGACATACTCAGTGGGTGTCTGGCATCATGACCCCTGTAAGACAAGGTGGGTACTTCCCCCAAAATTATTACCTGTATATATAGTGTATATATTATTACCTCCACCCCCCCATGTTCAGATCCCCTTTCAACAACTGAAGGAAGATTCAGATGACTTTTTAGGGTACAAACAAAAGCTCATACACAGTTTGAGTCTCTGATAGCACTTGTCCCTTTCGTTCTGTTGGAGTAACTGATGTGCTAATACTGAAAGTATTACTTTCTGAAAGTATTACATTACTGAAAATGTAACTTACATTGCTACCCAATCCTGAGTGTCACAATAAATTTAGTACTTTGTCAGCACAAGAAGAAATAATAAATACTGTGAAACTCCTATCTTCCTAAGATTGCCATTAGGAATAATTAAACCACTTTAAGAGTAGTCAGTTAAACTTTGAGTTGAAGTAACAGCTTGTATGCTTTTCTTTTCTGGAGTGCTCAATCTAATGTGTAGTTTTTCCACAGAGTCTAGTTCCATCTCATTTCATGTCTTAGAGTCTTCCATTTCACAGTCAGGAGAAGTGTTTTAATCTTCTGACACTGCCACAAGGCAAGGTGTTTCAAGAAAATGTTACCTGTTACAGTGAACAAAAGAAAAGAAAAATCATACTGGATCCATAATAAGCTTTTATTAGCTTGACCTATTTAGTAGTTTTTCTTCCATTTTTGACACTTTCTGTAATAGAGATTAGGAGAACTGTAGGTTTATCACTGTGAAATTAATAAAGCAATTACACAGCCCTTTAAGGCATTGTATTTTGAAGTTTTATTTTTAATACAAGACGTTCTTCTACGCTTAAAAAATGGGAAGGGATTTCAGAATTATTTTGGTAATGGTCTGGGGGTTTTCTGTGGAACATTTTTCTTGCATTTACCATTTCTTGTCACATGATGGCAGCATGAGTAAGACCCTAAGAAAAGGTATAGCAGCGAGTCCTTTTTGACATTTTGCAAGATTTGTACAGAGTTAGCTTTGTTGCCTTTCAAGGGGAGAGGGGGAAGATAAAATTTGGCATCTTAAAGACTGTATATCTAAGTTTCCGATGCCTGTACGCTGTCATATAATCTGAATAGTAAATTATGATGGGATGAAGTGGATAAACTTTTCATTTGAAAGACGAAGTTTCTATTCAGATAAGGCTTTTAAAATAGTATTAACCAGATTTTTATATATTGGCCTTTTATTTTCCAGATTAGAATCCAGGGTGTTGTTTGGGTTTTTTAATTGTTTGTTTGTTTTTGTTGTTTTGTTTTGTTTTTTAAGCTGTTCTTAGAACTCTAGGCCAAACCTATTTTCTGGATGAGTTCTTTGGTAATTGCTTTAACCAGGTCCTGGGAAAGAAGAGCACTGGTTTGTGCAGGACAGCTACTGCTGCTAGACACCCCCATGTTAGGAGCAGTGATTATACCTCAAAAATATACCCTATTTCTAAAATTATACACGACCCTTTAAATCTTCTCAGCTGAAAAAGTAACTGAATTGTGCATAATTTTGTTGCGTGATCTAAAGAATCAACCCTGTGTATTTCCTAGTAGTTATTTATTTATGCAAAATAGGTTTTTTCCTAGATAACTATTAGCAGTAAAATCAGAGTGATGCATTGCAATAGATGGGGATCTATTTCATAGAAAGAAGTGTTGTTATAGAGCATTGTCAATAGAAGGGAGGAATTGGCAAGGGGATGGGGCTCTGAGCAACCTGATCTAGTGGGAGATGTCCCTGACCATGGCAGGGGGCTTGGAATTAAGTGATCTTCCAACCCTGACAATTCTATGATTTTATGTTAGACCTCCCATGAGTTTTGGGTGATATATGTGCTCTTGTACCACTTAGTGTGATTCTGCCCATGTAATCTTCTTGAAGACTACTTTCATATCAGATCTTGTTTTGCTGCTGCGGATAATTCTGCTACAAACCACTTAGACTTGTCATATCCTCTTACATAAAGCTACATCAATGACAAAGCTAACAAAGTCTTTGATCAATTCTGTGGTGTTTATTAGTCGCTTTCCTTTGGGGAATCACTGGGCCCTTTTGAAAACATCAAAGAATTCTACACTAACCTCCAATGCTGCATCAAACCAAAACACCCTTCAGCTGAAGAGGGCTCTGCATTATCCCTCCAGATGCCATCGCTGCTGGTTCTGAGTCTACTGGAGAGTTTATCAAGCAGCAGTATAGTGCTTTTCTGCTGCTGCTAGGGATCTAAGCAAACTTGCTGTGTAGTGCTCCCAGCTGCCAGTAATTTTTAGAGTCTTTAACTATATTGCTCACTATGCAGATTTACATTTTCAAACTCTATTACTTTGTCCATTTTATTTTGTGAGTGGTTCATGTCCTTCCTATTCATTTTCTGTGTATCGCATGTTATTTCAGCTCTAATTTGTTTGACATTCTTGCTAGTAGTATATTTGTATTCACAGAAAAACATGTGAACAATTTCATCTATTGATGCCGTACAATGTGCCTATTAGATATACAAGTAGCAGTTGAATATATCCCCCGACCATTGTTAGGCCTCTTCAAATGATAATGTGCCCACGTTCCTCTGTGAAGCTGATGCAGCATAAGAATGAGTCTGCAATCTTCAAGGACCTGTATGTTGTGCTAGCAGTGACCAGAAATTGAAAGTAATTACTTCCATTACTTCTGCAGTGAATAGCAGAGAATATGTGGTTTTGTTACATTCATTAGTTTTACTTGTAGATCACAGCCATTAGCAAATCATAGCAGGCTCTGCTGGGGAGCTCATCCCTTTTCCCATGATGGTATCATGAGCAAAAATAGAGCAAAAAGTACTTGGCCATTCTCCGGACATTTTTACGTGAAGAAATGTGGAATCAACCAGAGAGTAAGTTTTTAAATCTCTAGTTATTCTGTACCAACTCCTTCACTAAAAATGGTTTTGTACAGAGCAATTTATTATGTAATGATAAAAATACATACCAGAATCTTCTTATTGGTCTCTCTTTGTACAGAATTATTTTTGCATATTTGGAAGAAGTAGGAACATAAGGAGATTTGCTTTCAATACCTCAGGAAAGAGGGATTATGCTTATTTTGTCCTTTTTGGTTAAAGATTCTAACAGTAATAAGTGATATTACATAAAGGGTTCTCAATGTAGCATAACTAGAGAGCTGCAAAGTCCATGTTCTAAGATCCTCTTGAAGGCAAGAACTAAAAATGACAACTTGTTAACATTTATTTCCTGAGCTGAATTTTAGGCAAGTCTGCATCTTTTACAGAACCAACTGTACAGAGCATCAAGCATGTGGGACTCCTCAGCAGGATCACAGTGTGCTGCTACCAGTAATCTCACTAAAAATTAGTAATGAAACAAGAAGGAAAACAAGTATCTGCTAGTAATGTATATGTCAGTGAATGAGCTACTTGATATAAATAGTTCAAATATATCACAGTTGCAAAATGGAATAAGATGAATGGAATAAGTGGAATGTTAATAGGACATCTTCTCATGCTTCAGAGAGAACTGGGAAAAATCATAATGCAGACTTCTTGAAATGTTTTCCTTGAAATGATTCTGGCTTAGTGATGTCAATTCAGTTATTGTACAAACTCCTGAAAGCACTTACAATATAAATTTTCAGGGTAAAGAGTGGTAATATTAAATAGAGAAGATAAACTTAGGGATGGCTGAATATTGAACTTTTTCCTGCTATTTTGGCCACAAAAAAATTCAGATTGGTATTGCAGTGAACCCGAATATTGTATTTTTCACATTAGGTGACAACTGTAAAACTCGGTGCTTGAGTTGGTTAGTTCTCTTTAAAGTGGGATGTTAAGCTGTGAAGTGGGCTGAGGGAGAACAGTAGAACTGACAGCATCTGTCTTTTCAACAAAAAGCAACTGAACATTGTCTTAAACAGTCTGCTCAAAGCAGCTACCATCCACAAGTACTTTGGCTGGAATATGTAATTTTAAACAGGTGTGATTCCAAAGAAAATTACAGACATTGAACTTGTAATGTAACATTTTCATTTCAATTAATGGAGAAGAATTCTATAATAACTGCTCTGTTGTTGATGGTGTCTGAGACACATACTGTTCCTAGTTGGCACATAGAGAAAGCAAGACTTTATTCCAGGTTAGCAATTAATATTCTAACTTTGGTATAACTACCAGGTTTATCTTTGCTTTGGCCTATTGCTCTTTGCTTCTTTACTTGCCTCCATTGGCATGTTGAGGTTTTGTTTTTCTCATGTCCCTGTGTACTGAATACCCAGAAAACACTCACCTTATGTTCCTTT
Source organism: Megaceryle torquata (assembly GCA_024611175.1). NCBI lineage: Eukaryota > Metazoa > Chordata > Aves > Coraciiformes > Cerylidae > Megaceryle > Megaceryle torquata. The sequence continues at coordinate 43,964 of JANIJG010007170.1, forward strand.
TAGAAGTAGATCCCTCTGTAAGAAAATAATTGAAAACATTTGAAATAATTTTCATACCCCTTCCCCCAGTGAAAAGTATTCATGAGTAATTCAGCATTTCACAACAGTGGGAGCTGCATGGGAAAGGCAATGGAGAAGGAAAGGAATGGATTTCTAAAAATGCTTAGGCTACTGCAGGGTGGAAACTACAACAGTATCTCCTCTGCTTTGAGATTTAGGATTAAAAAGCAAGGCTTACTTGCAAATTCCCAACTACATTTCAACCAGTTACTCTGGCATTCCTGCTGGGGACAGTTATGAGATGGGAGACATTTAGTATTCCAGCAAAATATCAGAGGCAGACAATGTTATAGTCAGGTTAACTTAGGGAAAATGTGAGGAAGATTTCCTTCTTATACAGAGAGAAACAGTGGACTTTTGCTAGCCTACAGTCCATTGAGGGTGAACTACTGTTGTTGATTTGATAAACCATGGCAGAGATTGGCAAAATTGTCTGTAAGAACAGATCTTATTTGGGAGGTCAGTTCTTTAATCCCCTAACCTTTAAGCCCCAAAGTTTCTGTTGCTGTTTTTCCTTTGCAAACTAAGTTCTATATTAAGGAATGAAGATACATTTCTTCCTGCAAACTCCTAACCCAAGCAACACTCTAGTAGTATTAGTTGAGCATTTATTGGTGTGGATAAATGACAAAGTAGAAGGGAGAGGGCACTGCACCTTGTTCACAGGTGAGGTTGTGGCCAGCTGGAGAAGGCTCTTTAAGTGCTCTTTCTGCCATTTCCCCAAATAGGTTTACAATCCCTAAAGTTGAAACGAGTAAAAGGTATTTGTTACATATTACCTCTTGATTTTAAAATAAAAACCTGGAAATTGACTTTCTGGAGGACAGAGGAAAATGTAGCTTCAAACTTAGTGGAATCTGTGTTCAAGTTAACATTAAAAAAAAAACAAAACAAAGTGTTGCCATGTCTTATCAGGGGCAGTTAGTTGCAGATAAGATATTCTCTTTTGATATGTAGGTACCCATCTTCTAGAGGTGCAGTGATTTCTGCATGACAGTTAAAGATGTCCTGAGCATTCTTTCTGAAATACATGCAAAATTATTTAATATTAGGGAGTATTCACATATGTTTACAAATTGGAAATGGAATCAACTGTTCAAAGGGAATTGGTGAAAATGGTGCGAAAAAGTATGCAAAACACAATGTATCATTTTGCTAACGTTTTCCACACTGAAAAATATTACAGGTGAAAAGTAAAACAGTGAAAGCTCCAAAATTTCTTCTTAAATTTCTAAAAAA
>JANIJG010007170.1:45362-73952 GCA_024611175.1 Megaceryle torquata
TTCTTCTTAAATTTCTAAAAAAAATTAAATATATATAATACATATATTGAAATGCATAGTAGAAATGTAAATCTTTGTTACAAAGTGCTCTGAAAATTATGAATGCTCCTTCTCGTACTTATATTTCTATACAGTGTTTTGATTTTAATATCTACGATGATACTTATTGGTGACTGGCTTTTTGTTTGCCTAAGATTATGTCTTTATTTGAACAGATTTCTGTTTTTGTAATTTCATGAGAGATAAATGACTTTCATAAATTTAGAAATACAGAATTCAAATATTCCTCACTTACATTAGAAGAATATTTAAAAAGGCTAATGATCTAGTTCTGTATATACTGAAGTAGCTGAATGCAAATCAAGTGTTTAAACTTTCTGGTGTTCACTGCTGAACAACAAAAGAAAGATTAACATTCTGTGGATTTTAGATACAAGTATGCTATATTTTGGTCCACAGCTGTTAGCTACTAGATAGCGGATGTGAAGAGCAGAAGTGAATGCAAGTTCTGTTCAGGAATATGGTCTGTACTGACCATCTTTTATTCCAAAGGACAAACTCAAGGTTGAAAAAAGCACTTCTTAGTACCATGTCTGTGTGTCCCAAGGACCATGGGCAGGTTTCTTTTATCTTGTTCATTCAGCCATGTATCCTATGAAGGATTACAGCACTAAATTGTTATACTTCATATATGATACCATTAATCTTAAGTGAGTAATTCAACTTATTGTAGGTTATTAGCTGTTCACCTTGAAAACTTGTGAATAAAAATGAAAAGTATGCAGATGTCTAGCATCATATACTGAAAATGCACTGGCTAAATTCAGTAATGGTCTTCAACAACAGAAAGGAGGCAATACTGGTTAAAGTATTGGTTTAGATTGGCTGTTAATGTAGTAATTGAAGTAAATAATAAAATCATACATACTGGTAGCTTGAAGGAGTATCTTCCCCACTTTTTTTTTTCTCATCACCATGTGCACCAAGATGGTTTAGAATTTGTTTAGCAAGTGGGCACCCTGCTAAAATATTTTACAACTTATGTGTTCTATTATTTTACAGTTAAATATTTTTAAACTAATTTTTTCGAGGTTTTTCTTTAGCTGTAGAAGTTAGTTGTTGTTTTTGTTTGGTTGTTTTTTTGTTTGTTTGTTTTTTAAAAAACAGAATTTAAATTTGGAATTATAATCACAGAATATTCATGGTTGGAAAGGACCTCCTAGATCACCGAGTCCAACCATACCCATAACAAAAAACCAAACCAACCAAACAAAAAAAACCCCAAACAAACAAACAAAAAAACCCAACAAACCAAAACTAAAAAACCACCTAAATACCATGATCAAACACAACTTCAAAAACATTACAGCACGTCCTGAAGCACCAGGTCTATCCGTTTTTTAAATACCTCTAGGGAAGGCTGTTCCAGTGCCTCACCACTCTTTCTATAAAGAATTTCTTCCTAATATCCAATCTAAACCTTCCCTGCTGCAACTTCAGACCATTTCCTCTGCTTCTGGCAGCAGTTACTAAGGAGAAGAGGCCAACACCCACCTCTCTACAACCTCCTTTCAGGTAGCTGTAGAGGGCAATGAGGTACCCCCTCAGCTTCCTCTTCTCCAAACTAAACATGCCCAGCTCCCTCAGCCTCTCATATGACTTGTTCTCTAAACCCCTCACAAGCTTGGTAGCTCTGGACAAGTTCCAGCATCTCAATGTCTTTCCTGTAATGAGGATCTTAGAACTGAACACAGTATTTGAGATGAAGCCTCATAAGTGCTGAGTACAAGGGCATGATAACTTCCACTCTCCTGCTGACCACACTATTCCTGACACAAGCCAGGATCCTGCTGGCCTTCTTGGCCACCTGGAGACACTGCTGACTCATATTAAGCCACCTGTCCACCAGTACCCCCAGGTCCTTTTCTGACAGGCAGCTTTCCAGCCGCTCATCCCCAAGCTTGTAGTGTTGCCTGGGGTTGTTGTGACCAAAATGCAGGACCTGGCACTTGGCCTTGTACCTCATACAATTGGCCTTGGCACATCGAACAAACCTGTCCAGGTATCTCTGTAGAACCTTCTTGCCCTAGAGCAGGTCAACACTCCCACACAATTTGGTGTTGTCTGCAAGCTTACTGAGGGTGCTCTCAATGTCTGTGTCCAGGTCATCAACAAAATCTCCAAACAAGATCTGGCCCAAAACTGAGCCCTGAGGGACACCGCTGGTGACTGACAGCCAGCTTGATTTCACCCCATTAATCACAACTCTCTGGGAAAGGCCAGCGAGGTAGTTTTAAACCCAGCAAAGAGTTGATTTGTCTATACCATGTTTCACCAGTTTCTCCAGGAGTCTGTGTCAAAGGTCTTACTAAAGTCCAAGTAGACAACATCCACAGCTCTCCCCGCACCCAAAAGGCAAGTCACATGGTCATAGAAAGAGATCAGGTTGGTTAAGCAAGACCTCCCTTTCATAAACCCATGCTGGCTAGCCCTGATCCTGAGGCTGCCCTGCAATTGCCACGAGAGCTCACTCAAGATGATCCTCTCTGTGATCTTTCCTGGTACTGAGGTCAGGCTGACAGGCCTATAGTTCCCCAGATCCTCCCTCCAGCCTTTCTTGTAGATAGGCGTCACATTAGCCACCCTCCAGTCATCTGGTACCTCCCCTGTTGACCAGGATTGTTGAAAAATTATTTCTTTTGGTTCTAAATGAAAATATTGAATTAATAAAGCTTAATTTTTTCTCTTTTTGCAATTTAATTTCTGTTAAACTGAAATTTCTTCCATATAATTTAAATTAATGAGTTCTGATACTTGCGATTGTTTGTATCTTTAATTTCTAAGGTATGATATTTTATTATAAGGGCATAGCAACCTAACAGAATAGTAACTCTGAGTTTACAGTAATTTTTTCTATATATGACAGAAAAGTAATTTTGTTTTGAAGGTTGGGTTTTTTTGCCTTTTTTTTTTTTTTTTTTGAGGGAAGATGATACACGCAGAATAGGTATATATCCAGGTGTCGTGTCCTCTCTTCCCTTCAATGTTATTTCTCTCTCTCCTCGTGGGCATGCACTTTCTTGACTGCTTCTTTACTTCTTGTCATGATGTATTCTATCTTGAGACAGCAAAACAGCAAATCTCTTGGCTGGTGTTCCAGCAGTGATTGCAGGTAGAGGATACCAGATTCAGCTAGGAGGATTTTGTAAAACTTATTTATTTTGGGTTGTTATTTTTTTCCTTATCTGTCTTATGGATGTGGTCACATTAATGTTCGTAAAGTACTTTATGAAAATTGAAGGAAGGTGTTTGAAGAATATAAAGCACAGCCATTCTCACATTTTCTGCCATCATCTTAAAAAGGATTAAACTTAAAAGCACTCTGTTAGGATCAGTTTGGAAAAAGTAGCAAAGGGTTTCAGTTCATTTCACATGGTTCAAAATTTGGAAGAGGCTTTTCAAATCAATTTTATGTGCAAAGCTAGACTTGGCCAGATTTGTTTGCTGTCGTTTTTACTAGGTCATAAAGTTTTCTCTCACCATAAATAGTTCACGTGCTATTTCGTATTTTGGAGCGTACAAAAGGGTCTGTTATCATAAATAATTAAACCCTAACTTCTCACAAACTGTTATTGTCCCGAAAAGCTGTTGTTTCTAGTTGACACAGTTCCATTTCTATAAAATTGTTTGCTTGGAGTTTTGTTGCTTGTTCTTTCTTTTAATTTTAATTATTTTAGTTGTTTTTTTTAATACATTTTCCCTACTGAAAAACCTCACCAATTTTGCCTGGCAGTTATTGCTGCTTTGCCCTCTTTGAAAAGAAGCTCATGGTTATCAGAGATAGGCAGAAACTTTGGTGTGCTCTCAGCCTAGAATTGTGAACATTATAGATCAAGATACTGTTTTAATTTTTTTCAGTAAACTAGAATTTGAAGAATGTTTGTGTAGAATATTATGGGAAGGAAACTGATTTTTACAGTACAAGGTAACATTTCCAAAATAATTGTCTCCTTTCAGGTAAGTGTTGTGGGTCCACTGTAACGTGCCTTACGTTGTAAGGGGGTACTACTAATGCTCAGAAAAATTTTACCCTTCGGAATTTGTAGTTGCTGTGAAATCAGAGCCCTTACAGAATAGACAGTACAGGAGGAAAAGCAGTTTTCACTTAACAGGTATTGGAGTACCAAAGGAAATATGGCTGTGCTGTTGGCATTGAAGATAGATACAGAATACAGAAAATGTAACTTGAAGTTTCAGGACAAAATACAGAGTGTTCATTTGGATTCTTCCATTTGTCAGTACTGTTCTTTCTGGGGGGGGGAAGAAGTTAAAGAAAGGCCTGTGATGCAGGGGCTGAGCTAAGTTGTTATAGCAACTGAAATAGTTCAGATATCTGAGGATAGCATTGTAATAATTAGAGATTGTGCTGAGCAAATTTCAGTGGAAGCAATCTTTTGTAAGGGACAGATTGCTCTGCCAGGTATAACAGTTCTCAAAAAAGAATTTCCATTGTTCCAGGATGATTGGACATGGAAGGAGCTTCAAGGGCTCTTCTTAATATGACTTCCTAAAACTTATCTTGAATCAATTAGTAATTTCCCCCTAAATATCATTCTTCACCAAAATGTATTTATGCCATTTAATCCTATTTTTTGTTCTCTGTGTTGTGTATCAGATACTGATAAAACTTGCAGTGTTTGATTAAAATTAACAAATCTTTGCTAGGGCAAAGGCTTTTAAAACATTTAATGCTATATGTGTAGAGAATGTTGTAGCTGAAAAATCTGAGGAGTCTTAGTAGTTCGTCAGGTTGAGACTTCCTTAATTTTAATAGCTCCTAGGACAATCACTGACTACTTTGGTTTTTTCCCTTCTTAAAACTTAAACCAAACTGTTTTCCTTTAGAAAAGATGTGTGTATATATATTTTACCCTACTTGCCTGACTTAATGTTACTATTGTTTCTTCATAGATTTTTAATATATAATCTCTGGAAAAAAGGCAGAGTACATACCACTGGAACACCAAACAGCTTAAAGCAGAGCTTAGCAAGAACTCTGTTTTTAGACTTTTTCCATTATCTCTTATCATATCAGACATTGAATTTGACTTGAGCATGGAGATACAGTACTGTTTGTGCACATCAGACATTCCGTATTCGTCGTCATCATTTTGTCCTCTTCCAGTCTTAGGTTAATATTTTCTGTTGTCTTATGTCTTCTTTACTGCCTGCTCTAGAATTGAAAACCATTCAGATGTTGACCATGTGCAGAAAAAGAATTATCTTTATTTTATGTAATGTTTTAAATCCTTTGCTATTTGTTTCTGGATTCAAGTTATACCTCTACAGAAATGGAAATAAGGCCTAGCAACTCAGCTGTATTGTGGACTAAGTTCCATCAGCTGCATGAGTTAGTGAATGAATAGACGAAAGAATTTCAAATGAGCTAAAAATATCTCTTCATATTACTTTGGTCCTTTTAATTTTTGAAATATGTCATATTTTAGATTTAAAAACTAAATTGAAACACTGCTCTTCTTTAGGATGGCATATTTTATCTTATTCTTAAATTTGAAAGATTTAAAAAGCAGATGGCTTTCTTTCATGGGTTTAGGATTACTATCAAATGCGATAACTCCTTCAATGAAGAGTTAAATGGGATGATATTCATGTGAGCAAGAGCAATTTTAGATGTGCAGTTGGTTACATGCCTTACAGTTGGAAAGCAGTATAATACAGAAATTGTGAAATCCGCCAGTATGTCCTAATATATTCAGTATGACCTAGTTCATGTGTCTGCTGCTTCTTTAAGTTTACAGAGTCCAGGAGTTTGAAAACCCAGAATAGTGAAGTGCTACATTACAGTTATGTTCTGCTAAATTGCAGTGTTTGCTTTATAACACTGTGATGATGCTTGCACCTTTGTGATACAAACACTGTTCAGTTTAACAAATGACATGCTCAGTCTTAATCTCTACCTTTTAATGAAAATTCCACACAGCTCTCAGGTGAGAAACTGTCTTGGGGGAAATTGTTTCTCTTAAAGGGATACACTGCTATTAATGTTACAAAGGGAGAATGTGCTATCTTCTCATCTCTCCTTGGTCTCCCTGATTCCCTTTACTACCTATGAATTTACTGCAAAAGAACAGGTTTGGTAGTGCAACTGAGACCTATAGAATCATGCTTTATGCAGAGTGGAAGCTGAAGTGACAAAAAGGACAGTAAGCATTGCTGGGAATGGAACAGAGAATGAAACAAATTATTATGCTATACTATGAATAAAATATTGAGATGGAAAATCAGCACTGAATAAGGACACAGAAAAGGTAGAGGCAAGTCTTTAATATGATGACAGGACAACTTTGGGGTGAAATTCAGACTAGAATGAAAAAGAAATGCAAAAGGGAGGAAAGGATAGTTTGAAAGGTGTGTAAAATCACTCGGGACAGGAAAAAAGTAATCAAGGAATTATTCCATTTCTTTTAACAGAAGAGTTGAAGAGCATGATATGAAATTCAGTTAAAAGTTTTGATATAAAGATGCTGTTTCCATCAGACATAATTAATCTATGTAATTCATTGGCTGTTACCAATGTCAAAGTATAAATAAGTTCTACAAGAAATTAGATGAGTGCACAGAAGAAGGTTTACCAAAGAGCATTAAAAATTAAATAGATGTAGTTGCTAGTTTTGTCATGAAGGTCTTACACCACAGATTATTGATGCCTAGGAGGTTGTCAGAAGAGTGTTAGCACAACTTCTTTCATCTTTATAGCACGTTACTTAAGCATCTGCTGCTGGACACTGTATTAGTGATGAATACTGTGTTCATCCAGTATGGGTATTTTTGTGTTCATAATGATTATTTGTAGGCTACATAAAGAATACCTCATTTGTTTATGCTAATTATGGGTGACAATATAAATCATGGTTGCTTCAGGGCAATGAACAATACAGGAGTCTAGGCATAACTTCCTGTGCCAAACAGAAACAAACCCACAGTGTTTAATGGTATCTCTTATAACTTGATTGCTTTGTTTTCCATTATAAATGTTTTGTGTGTGCATATTAGCTTGCTGAGTAGAGTTGATGACTTTAAGTGTTGTGTTGTAAGTTTTGGTAATATTCTAATATAAATAGGCTTTGATTGCTGCACACTAGGCTAGAGGAATTACTTATTTGTGTTGCTTATCTCTTGGACTGTGTGGTGTATTTAACACCTGTAAAAGGAAGAACATGACAGGTATCGCCTTTTTGCTGTCAACTTTGAACTGCAACAAACTGTTTTATACTGCTGGTTCTTCAAGTAATTTGCTGTGTCATTGCAGATTATATTTGTTAATTCAATTACTCTTAAATTCCATGATAAATAATTTGTTAGTGTGACTATTTGGAAAGGTCAATTAAAATTATTTAGCTGCAGAAGAATCAATTGGCAGCTGAAAAACTGAAAACAGCATTAAGTCCAACAAATCTGGATATGCAGTCATATTGAGAAATCCATATGCAGGAGCTTCCATCTTCAATAAGCTTGCATGGGAACCCTGCTCTTGTCAGTTAAGTGTGAAGCCCTGGGAAGGAAGGACATTGTGAGTTTAGTTTAATGTCTGAATGTTTCTTCATGTGTCATTTCACATTAGTTCCTTACTATCTATGCTTGCAATTTTTTTTTGGTTGTAATAATAATAATAAAAAAGAAAATTAGAAATGTTGATTGATAAAAGTCTTTGATATGTAGTCAACAGAGTCTGTAGTCTTGCTCAAAATAGACTACTTAACTAATTAGATATCAGTAGCTTCTTTATGTTTTTTTTTCTTTATAGCTAAAATAGGAGAGCTGGGTACAGCTAAAATTAATTTTAAAAGAACACTTTACAATATGTACACCTCTTTTTCATTTCTTTTTATCCTTTGTTAATAGTGAAGAGCAGTAAATTGACTTGAAACGGGGATGAACAACTGACACTTACAATACTTACACCATGCTTATTTTGTGAGGAACTAACTGTAGCATCATTAATCAAGCTGTCAGGTATAGTGTGAAAGTCCTATATCTATTACATAAAGAGGAACTCCATGAAGAAATGGAACCCATATGATGAATAGACACCGGACACCAATTACTGCAGTGCTATTAATCATTATAATCATAGTTAACATAGAATAGAGACTATGAACTTAAACTTTTCTGAGGAAGAAATGTGTCTGTGTTCACATTCATGTATATGATTTTGAGAGCTTTATAATCTTAAGCATTCATTTGATGAGATGACAACTAGAAGTGAATACTGCCAGCTTAGAAGCACTTATAATAAAAACTATGATAGGTGACATTTTATTTCCGTGTGTACTTCAGGAATACATGCATCACACTGACTTTCACTGTTTCTTGCTATCTTCCTTCTGAGTTCTAATGTTATATTTACAGAAATTTCTTGTATTCATTCTCAAGATGATTCTCTTGTTTCTGGAATTATAAAATTTCTCATTATATTAGAATATGAAATGGGTATACTTGCAAATTATAAGAATGGCATGCAACATGTAAAGATATCTGTTCCTACTGATATGGAGGAGAGAAGTCTTTGCACATCTATTTAATGAATCTTCATGTTTTAAATTTCTAACAAATTGGTTTCTTTGTATGGTGGACATCGTCATGACTTGATTTTTCACATAAGTTTACTGAAATTTTCTGTAAATAGTTCTGAGGCAGATACTTTTTTCGTTCTTGCTCATAATTCCTGTAATTTCTGGAGCTGTCTATATGAAACCAAAGTACCTTAATTATTTTGATTCAAGGAAAACAAAACAAAACAAACAAAATTTGCAGAGGCAGTGGACCTCAGAGTACTTCGCTACGTAGCACCACCACAAGGCAGTCTCTATAGCTGAAATAATGTGTAACGTGAAAAGTATATGTTCATTCCACTTGAGACTGCAAAAAGTAATTCACAGGCCAATTCCAGATTTTTTCAGAAAATGCTGTGAAAACATTAATAGTCATGGAAAACAGACAGACTTCCATCTCAAGCAGGAGCTGTACGGAATAGTTTAGCTCTTTAACCTATTTGAAAAGTCTTTTTGAAAATATTTAATCTCTAATGTATTATAAGTTTTAGCATTATGTCTTTTGCTCCAACATTAACTTTTGAATTAACGTTCACTTCTATTACTTCCTATCTCTGAATTGGTTCTCATTCATTTCAGATATTTTTAATATTAAACAAATACAGTTATTTGGATGACCAAAACCAAATAGTGATATTTAAACTCTTTTCAGTTCATCTGTTTAATCTCTCTTTAGTGTTTTCATAGATAACTTTCTGAGCTGTGGCAGAAAGCTAAAGTTCAATTTTACCCTGATATATTCAGAACTTTTTGCATAGAAACTGCTGCTTTGCTTGTGCTTTTAAAATTATCCTTTGAATCCTAAAGAGTTCAGGATTTCTTGTCCTTTTTTGAGGCTGCTGAAAGCAAATGTTGCCATCTGAACATGTCAGTGCACAGAGGAAACAAATCACACGAGGACGCTTTCTGAACAATCAACCACAGAATATTCAGTCAGAGCAAAGCCCCAGTCAGAATTAATTGCTAAAATTATATAATTACAGCTGCAGTGAATGAGACTAGACCACAGCATCAGTTCCAGACTCAACTGCATTTATTCTTGGTTTTGGGGGAAAAGTGCAAACTGGTATTTATTCTTTTCTGTGCCATTTTATGAATTCCTAAATAAAATAGTGGTTTATTTTACAGGCTATTCTTAAGTGAAATAGATATTTTAAAATACACCATATAGTGATAATGTTACCAAAGGAAGAGAAGAATTATCATGTAAATCCTGAAGGGTTTTTAGGTTTGGTTTTATTTTTTTTTCTGTTACAATAAACTATCTGAAGACCGAGATTACTTTTTTGGTAATCATCAAAAGATAATGCAGTAATTTAAAAATGGAAGTTCCCTGTATCCTGAGTCCAAACAAATTAATGGTTTTATGACTGCATGAGAAACAGTAAGTTTGCCTCTAAATAACAAATGAAGCAGAGCTGAGGAGAGTGCTTTTGAACCTACAAAGGCAGCATGAAGAGACAACTAATAATACCAATAGCAAAACTCTTTTCTCAGTTGCTGCATTTTCATAATCTAAAATAGGATTATTTTCATGTGATAAGTGTATGAAAGGCAGTTTATAGTTATAACATAAACATGGGTACGTAAGTAGGCTGAGCCCTCTTTTCTGGGATGTAAATGCCAAACTAAAGATCTTGATGTGCTCTGTTCATCAAATGGCTTTGCTTGTCCGGGTCCAAGTTGTGGCAGAATTGGCACTCTGAAAACTGCTGCAGATCGCATGCTCAGGAGGAAAAGATTTGCTGTTTTTGAAAAGGCAGCAAGAGAAACTGTAGCCTCAAAATACACAGTGAGAAAAGCAAAAGCTGCATTTGAGTTTCCTTGCTTGAATGACCAGTGTTGCTGTTCTACCCATTGGATCTGTTTCTAAGCTATCAAGCAAGCAATAAGGAAACATCCTTTTTGCCTAATAGTACCAGTCCTAAGCAATTAAAAATTGTGAGACAGTCCCCTTGTATCAAGAGAATTGTTGAGTACTGGAAAGAGAACCAGTACATCACGCCTACTTGCTCTACTGTTTTTTAATCTTGAGGCTGACCAATTCTCAGAATTTACATGAAACTGGTATATATGCTTTTCAATCAGAATTCAATTTGTATGTAAAAAAGTATTTTTATACAGAAATGAGTATTTAAAAAGCCATCAAACAGCTTGAGGTATGCAATGATGAATTAGAAAATTTGTCAGATGCTGTTCTGCCATGGAAACTCTAGGAGTTCAGTATTACAACACAGCATTTATTAAAGTGAATTTACTGTCAAATATTTCAGAATAGTTAGCTACATAAAACTTATAATGAATGTAAGAGTTATGTTCCAAACTAAAAAGTATGTCTGCGTATTTCAAACACTTCATAAATTATGTTCCTTGAAATTCTGTCCTCTGTAATAATACTAGACTTATGTTGCTACTGAATCCTTGTTGCTCCCTTCTTGTTAACATCACTAGTTTTTCGAATATGTTCTTTTTTCACCTATTAGATTTGTTCATACAGTCTGATTTAAATGCTGTCTTTGCTAAAACAACCAGGCAGAAGGTGCGAGGCTCTCCTTTAATGCAAAATAACAACTAAGAACTGCAGCATCAGTTCTGTAACTTCATTTACTGCTCTGTCTTGCTAAAGAGGAAGGTTTTTTTTTTTTTATATTTCACACATACAATAAATGTTGACAGTATTTCCAAAAACTTGTTATTAAATGGGACAAAGAGTTGAAAATGGATTTCACAATAAAAGAGCACTCAGTCTCACTTAGAACGTATAGTCTTTTTTGCGGTGCCAATCTGCAGAGCTGTTTGAATGGTGATGAGTTCTGGTTATATGAACAAGGTATTCTACTGACTGAATTGTTAATGTGCTTAATTTTCAGCAGCCTTTGCAGATTCATGCAGGCATATTGTGAGTCAAAGCTGTGAGCTTGTTTGTGATAGTTCCTAAAATTACATTTTAATGTACTTTCTTGGTCAAACCACATTTTATATTCAAATATTAACTTCTCTCCACACTAAGTCCTGTAAGACCACATTTATTTACAACCTGCCATTTTTATATAATGGTTAACAAATTTAAACTGAAGTCAGAAAGCAATAATTAAAATGATGAATAAACAATAAGTTTACTCTAGTAATATTTCTACAGAGTTCTCTCCCCTCATGTCCTAATATGTATACCCAAATATATGCGCCTCTTGCATGTGAGGGATAAAAAGAGAGGCTATCAATCCAGTAGTTACACGTATTTGCTTACTATAGTTTTGTTTACTTTGGTAAACTATAGTTTTACTTTACATGTTTTTAAAACTCAGTCTATTCATTGTGGGGCAAAACACCATATGGTCTTGGTATTTTCTTTCCACTCGTATCCGACTTTGTATTGCAAGATCATAATCTAAGAATTTATTGGATAACTCATGGAGAACTGATAAAAGACTAGCAATTAAACTTTTAGGGCATTTCTGTTTTCTTCAAAGTGTTTGTATCTTTGTGTGTAACTTGTCATATACGTGTTCCATGAAAGATCTTCAGCTCATCTTTCAATCCAGTTGTATGTAGTGCTTTGCAATTTGATTAATAAAATGAAATATAGTCACTGCTTTCCAGCTGTAATTACTTACAATGGGGTAGTTAAATAACTCTGATATTTGGCAGACAGAGAGCATTGTTTTGTCTCAATTCTAATTCTGCTGTTAATATTTATTTTAAAGTGGCTGAAGATGGATTGTCAAATGTAGCTGAGTACCCAGGATATACAGGGGACAATAAAGGAGTTAGTTATGGTGCTGCAGAAGCACTTAGTTTAGAAAGAGGAAGTCCAGAGATGTTATAAATATTGTTTGACCTTTGAACATCACTTCAGTTTTCAAGAGGCATGTTTCTGGCTGAAGGACGTTAAACAGCTGTGAACTACATTTTGCCTATATGTGGCATGTGTGTGATGCTGAAATGCAGCAGTGCAATCAGTCTCTTGGAGAGTTATGATGATTAAACAAAAGGTGAGGATTTTTTTCAGTCTTCAGGGTATATATAATCTTAAAACTCACAGATTTTAGGATGCTATTTTTTTCCCCAAATGTTTTCTGTTGCTATTGTCTTATGTCTGTAACTGAGTACTCAGCTTTTGAATTAGTGACTTCACATCTCTTTAATGTAGTTTGCATCAATGAATATTGTTAGTTTTTTAGGTTTTTATTCTATTTTTTTCTTGCATTATACTTTTTAATATAAATAAATATTTTAACATATGCTTTCAGGATAGAAAAATAGGAGTATTTCTTAAAAATTATATGATACTATGCGAGTTCAATCAAAAGTCTACATTAGAGTTGCATTTATTTTAAAAATAAAACTTTTAAACTAAAACTATAATATGGAGAAACCATTTTTTCCCTAAAAAAGAAAAATGGTCTTAGAAACATGATAAGGAATTTTGGATTTGAGTTCAGTCTTTTATACTGTAGGTGTTCTTGTAATTTATAATAGCTCTATGGTTTAATCCTGATATGGACGATATTATTATAGGCGAGTTGAGGGGGAACTCCTTTTCTTTGTTTTGTAATGTCTTTTAAAGTAAAATTTCACTGTACAGTAACTTCCACAAAAGCATTGTTGACCATCCTGGCAGAGACAATTTCTTAGGGGTTAAGAAACTGCTCACACCTGTCCAGGATTTCTGTGCTGGCTGAGAATCACGACTGAAAGATATTTTGATAGAAGCCTTTTTATGGCATTATGTGTGATTGAATTACGTAATGTCATCAAGACTGTATTGCATTTGACAGTACCTCTGTAAATTACCTGTATGCTTTTTGCTCTTTGAGTCTTTGAAGCATGAGTATTTATATGTTTTCCTTTATTCTTAAGGGCCCCTCTTTCATAATGAGGGTGCACCTCTCCCCACGTGGTATTTAATGCAGGTATGATTCCAGGTGAAAATGCAGAAGGTTCATCTAATTCGCTCTATTTTACTGCTGAAGATGCTTATTTCCATTTTAAAAATATCTTTCTGTGATTTCTTTATGGATACCTGAAAATTTCACTAAGGAAGTGTAATTACAATCTATTTCTAATTAAAACAGTGGTTTTTCTGCTGGTGGGGGGCTTCATTCAACATGTGTCTGGTGGTTATTACTTGCCACTGTTGTGATGTGTTTATGGAACATAGACTGAATTCAGTTTTCCTTGATCTGGTGTTTGAGTCTTCTGGAGACACTGACTTTGGTCCCACAAAACTTTATCACTTTGATGTCAAAAAGACAATTTATAATGTTAATGTTGAGCTGCAGAAAAAATATGAATAGGGGTTGTAAGGATAACTAGCAGGCCATCTTCTTTCATGCATCCTTTTTGTAATTTGAACAAGCTGTAATGAAGGCCTTCCCCATCCTGCTGTGCTGTCATTGAGGGTTTACCTTCTGTTGAGTTGCTGGTGTGCTTCATTAGGTGGTGAGCTGAGCAATATTCTGGTTCTCTATTCTTTGCAGTCTGAGTCATGTTAACATGACCTGTTATCACTTAAGCTTTGAAGAAGCTGAGAGATGGTTGGAAACCACAGGTGTTCCATTCTTTCCTGGTTGCTCACTATCCATATAAAAGAAAAAGCTATTCTGTCAATTTATACTGTATTTTAAAACTAATGTCAGTGGTCTGTTAATGTAAAGTAATGAGAAATTTCAAGAACTATTGTTTCTCTCTCTCCATTTTCTACCTTTTGGAATGTCTTCTATGTAATTGATGATCATAGGCTGTTTCATTTCATAGAAGGTATGTAAAGTGCTACTATTCAGAATATGAGTCTCAACAAAGGGATCATCCAAGAATGTATTCTGTAATTAAAGTGAAACATTCTAACTACATCCTAAACCTTTCTTTAAATAACAGAATAAGCCTATAAGATAAGTGGACAAATATGGGGTTGTGGTGTGTATTGGTGTTTATTCTACTTGTTTAATGAGTAAGGGTAATCTGGGAAAATTAACTTAAATATGCTTGAAAAATATAGAATATCCTGCTCTAAATATACTCCATGGCATACTTAACATAGGCTTCTTGGAGATCTCAACGATAGCACTTGTTAAGGTGTGTGAAACCTCATTAGGTCACTTAATTTAGCTGCCTACTGCCCTTGATTTATGTGAGGAAGTATGCTTTTGATGTAACTTGTCATTAATACATAACTTTATACTTGAG
Source organism: Megaceryle torquata (assembly GCA_024611175.1). NCBI lineage: Eukaryota > Metazoa > Chordata > Aves > Coraciiformes > Cerylidae > Megaceryle > Megaceryle torquata. The sequence goes on from JANIJG010007170.1 coordinate 60,182, forward strand.
TACATATTTTCCAGACTGTGAGAACTGCATTGTGAACTCCCGGGCATGTACAATACTTAAAATCACACAAAGAGGTGCAGTGCACAGAGTTTTGTAAGATTCTGGTTACATTATTGTGAGTGTCTGTTAAACATACTGTAAAAAAGCTGACAATTAGTAAACAATTAGTAAAAGAAGGAACAGAACATTTAACAGATTAGTCATCTTTGGTTTATGTGCAGATTGTGTACTGTGTTGTTTTCTTACAGAGAGGTTGGTGGGTGATCAGTTTGAGTGTAGTTTATATTAGGGTATTCATTAATTCTGGGGAGATATATTTGTGATAAATTCAAATTATCTGTTTTTTAAAAATGTGCAAGTTCTGGAAGAGATTAAGCAAATTGCATAATTAACAGGGAAAAATAGGAAATAATAATAAAAAAGAAAATCTTAAAACCGAGTTCTGGTCGTGTGTATGTTATTTATTAGAAAATGCCAATGTAAAATGAAAGAGCTGGGACAGTGGTGCTTTAAGCAAACAAACGAGCAAAAGCACCCTGAGTCTGGACTGCACTAGTGCTCACATTTCTGTGGTGCCAAGGTAGCTGCAGTGGCTTTAGTGTAATGGTGGGTGATTTCTTGAAAATGCTGGCAAAGACAGGGCTTTTGAGATGTTAATTTGCTCTTATGCAAATTAACCTGTCAGTGGCACAGTGAATGTGGAAGACCCAACTCTTTTCCTAGCGTGGTTCCTATGGTTTCTGAGGTATGCTTTGTCAATTTGGAACTATGAATATTTATGGTATACAAAAAAAACCCCTCATCTGTGTCGCAGTTTCTATAATTTTTATTTAATTTTACATTAAAAGATGTCACTTCTGTCCATTGCGTAGGTAAATGGCTTCATCAGCAATCATTTTATGCATGCAAGAACTGGTCTGATTTTCAGAATGCTAAACACAGATGGGTTTGTTCCTAATGCTCTCTAGGAGTTACTGTAGGAAATAGTGCACAGTATATGCCTAATACATTATTTACTGAAGATAAATGCCAGGCATGATTATGGTAAATTAGACCTTTTGAATTATTTATGAGAATCAGTGCTAAATGTTTTTCTCCTCCTTGTGTTACTATAAAAGCTGTTATATAATTGTTGGTAAACACTTTTTTTGTTAATTATTCAAGATACAGGAAATAAAATGTTTGGTTAAGTGAATCCGTTATTCACTTAGAGCCATCTGTTTTTTGTTGTTTGGTGGTGTGGGGTTTTTTTTTTATTTTATTTTGTTGTTGTGGGGGCTTTTTGTTGTTGGTTTGTTGTTTTTGTTTTTTTTTTTGATGTGCGTGTTTGTTTTGTAGGGTTGTTTGTTTTTTTTTTTCCCCTGGTATTTTTAATGCATTTCAACATTTACCTGTGTTTTCAGAGGTAAAATATTAGTGCATTATTAGATAACAGTCCTCACAGTTGTCATCACCTAGATGGAGAACCTGAAAAGCAGAGTGTTTTATAGAAAAACCTTTTTCTCCACCCCCCCCTCCCCTTATTTCCATAATATATGAGTGGAAACATTTACTTTGTATGCATGGCTATTCTTCATTGAGTGGGTTTGTGGCTAAGGGTTGGTACTTCAGCTTGTGACTTGACTTACACAATGATTGCCCTCATTTCCATGGAAAAACTTGAGTTTTTGAGGAAAATGGATCTGTGCAGAGCTGACTTAGTATTTTGTACATTCCAGTCTCTAGCTGCTTCACTGGTTTCCAGTAAAATACCAAATAAAAAATCTGATCCTGAATTAAGTAGTCTATACAAGGTATTCCTCCTCCAGCCATTTTAATGTTTGTGGATTTTTTTTTTTCTAATTATAGTTTGAAATTGAAATTCTAATATGCCACCATTCCCAAAGGCCAAATGAACATAATCTATTTGATGGCAGACTGGCTTTTGGCAGCAAGGAACATGCTGACAATGTGGGCATATACATCTTTTGTCAGTTTTTATTTAGCATGCAAAATATATTTCACATGCTGAGAGACTACTTCTGCACCAATTTTAAAGCTATCATAGCCATTATGTGTTAGTCTCATTCTGCATTTTTCACAGGGAGCATGCCCACTTATTTATTTGAACTGAAGCATCTTTAAAGCCCTACATAACCATTCCTATTTATTTGTATATATTTTTCCATATTACTTTTTTCCCTTGGTTGGGTTAGCAAAGTTCACTTGTTCATAGTTCTTTGGGCATCACATTTGAATCTGCTGTAAAATATTGCAGTGCTGAGATGTCAAGATGACATGTGATTTTGAGAGAGTGAATTCCAGGGAAATTCTCTCCATACTTAGTTCAACAAGATATTTTGTAAAACACAGATAAAGAAGTATGTATGGAGAAATGCTGTAAGCATATTCAAGATTGTTCTGTAATATTCACCCAGTTCACATTCACCACATTTCTGAGTGATGTCTGGAAAAAAAGTTTCATTTGTGGAAGGTGAAAAAAGTTTGGTTAAGAAATTTTAGGGATGATGCGCTTCTGCCATCACATATTTATAATCAGTCTTTCTTACCAAATTAAGAATTGGACAACTTTCTTATGAGCTAGACTGTTGTGGAAAGCTCTTACTGTTTCTTCTTCTTTCTTTCAGCTAATTTTTCTCTTTCTCCCTTCTTTGATCAGTGAGAAAAAGCAATGTTCGAAAGCTGTTTTCTATATCCTTTTTCCTGATAAGTACTTTTGTAAGTGTTTCCTTTTTTTCCTGTTTCTAAAGCATTATGAGAATTGATGCTTTTTCTGGAAAGTTTTTTATTTTTTTCTGTAAAAGAAGAATATACAATTCAGGTCCAGATCTAAGCTATGTAGTTATTTCAGCAAACCTTTTGTAAGTAATGTTATTATATGCATGTTAGTCAATTAACGGGGTAGAGAACTATATGCTTAACACTTAAATCTGGAAAGAAAAATGAAAAGAGCAGCTTTAGTTTAAATTAATTCAAGATGCACTTCTACATAGGTCCAAAGTCTGCATGCTTTATCCTTTAAAATGACAAGTTAAATGAAGCAGCTGTAGTATGGTTTGGTATATAATTCCTGTATGCACGCTTGTTCAGACAGCGATGTTCTTTGAGAGTCAAGAGGACCTAGTTGAATACATGCTGAGAAATGATTTATGTTTCTCCTCTACTCATTTGCCAAAAGAATAAGAGAAGAACAGATAATGATTTGTCCATGCATATTCACATCACTTGACCTATTCAATTTTTTTCATTCCCTGTGATCTTTTCATAAATGCAGGAACTTGGCTGGCTTGAATTCGAGATGTGATTAAGGAGAATATTTATGAAACCTGAACTAATATACAATAGAGATCAAAATACCTGCTAGACTACAGAAAGCATTTCATATTAGTCCTGAAAAACAAATTCAGCCAGGGATAAAAGTTGGTGGTAGCGAGGTGGTAATTAGAGTTAGTATAAAAATAAATACACTGTAATAGATAGTCTGCTGGATTTCAGTTTCAAATGATGTAGTGGCCTATTTATCATCACTTATATTACTTGTTTAGGTACAAAAGTATAAAGATTTTGTGCCAGTCATTAGTTTTTACAGCACTGTATTTAAGCCTGGTTTTGGACTACAGAGGAAAGAAGTGGAGCAGTGCTTTAGAGGACACTAGTTATATTTTACTTAACTAGTCAGACATTCTATTAATACAATTTATTAAGTTATTTTTTCTAAGTACATGTAATCTCGGGGGGGGGGGGGGAAGTAGTAATGAAATAGGTGTGAGCTTTATAAATTTTCAGTGATGATCTTTGAAGTAGGTGTATAAAAATGTTCCTATAGTATATAAAAAAAAATAATGCTGTACGATACCATTGTCCCAAGTTTCTCTGAATTTCATGTCAAATGTGCTTAATTTACTGGAGAAAAATGAAAAAAGGGAGAGGGGGTTTTTACTTTTCTCAGTTTGGGGCCTGCCTTTCTCCTTTAGAAATCATAACAATAAGATAAGACAGTCTTGTGTGTCCTGATAAGTAAATGTTGCGCTTGCAGTTATAATTTCATTAACAGTTTCATAAAAACTATGAATTCAAATAATTTCTAGATCTTCACTCTGCAGTTAGCTGCAGGAAAAAGCAAAATAAGTAAGTTCTGCTGTAAATTAAATATTTTGAACGTCTGGTTTGTATCTATACTGTATTTTAAGGGAATTAGTTACATTTCACCCATTGCTTATTTAAATTATTATTTTGTCAAGAAAATGATTTTAGAAAATGTCTCTACTCTGTTTAAACTTTGATCCTGTGAAGAAAAGGTATATGTAACTTCTAGCCTTGATTATTTTATTTAAATTCCACTTTGAGTTCTATCAAAATTAAATATGGCCTCTCTGTTTTCTCCCAATCCAATGGCAGCCTGCAGTTTTCTAATAAACAATTAGTGTAATGATTTATCTAGAGGGAAAACTGTTTAGAAGGTACCTTATCTGGAAAATTGTTTTAAAACTAAATGATGAAGTAATAGACCCAGGGGAGATGGTGATTCAAAATAGCACCAAGTAATAATTACAGTAATGTTTGTAAATGAAACAACCGTCAATATTTACAGGTTCAGACAAATGGTGATCTATCGTGCATGGCTAATTTGCACTTTAACAGAAGCCCAGTGGCAAAGACAAAAAGTAACTGCATGTGCTGTTTGTTTGAAATAGGACAAATGAGATTTTTGTTGCTGAAAATAACAGAAATGTCTGCAAGAGAGGTGTGGCATGTTCAGTCTGTTTTTCTGTTAAAAACAGACAAGCCAGACCAAACACACAGACACAAATAAACAAAGGCAAAACCCAACCAAGGGAATAGCAACCCCAAAACACCAAAACCCATGAACTGCACGTGGTGAGATACTGAGGATTACTTATGAGATGCTGATTACTCTCAACTTTCATTTAGTTTAAAAGATGTTAAGGGCACCTAGCATGATGTGCGTTTGGAAGCATGCATATTAATGGCTGGCAATGAAAATACAAGTATTTTAAATGGAAAAAAAATCATCATAGCTTAGTGGTATACTATTCACTCCGTTTTAACACACCACAAAGGGTTAAACTCTCTCTAGCCCCCAAGAGTACATCAATAATGCATTTAAAATTCCTTACTGGTAATTTTATCATTGGTAGCAGTGTACTATGCTTTAATGGAAGTGTTGATAAGAGTCTGTCTGGAGACGATAACAGCTTTTTTCCCTTTTATGTTCCCATGGCCATAATCACAGATGTGTTTGTTTACTTGCATTGCTCAAGGAATCTTAGCTGAATTAAGGAGATGGCTGTGACATGCTCCTGCAGCTGGGGAGCAGGTCTCACCCATATCCTGAATATAGCCACAATTTAACCAACTCCTCTATTCTCTACGTCTTGGTAACTGTAGGAAATAAGACTTAGTTCTCAGTACCCCCTAATTCCCAGGGAAACAAACAAAAAAAAGCCTTTAGAAGCATCCTATTGTAACAGTGTTAGAAATGATTAGGAGATGAATGGGTCTAGGGATTTAACTTTAAACTTCCCCCCCCCCCCCCCCAACCTTTTCTAAAGCTGTTTTGCCCATAGAGCAGCATAAAGCTAATATTATGAAAGAAGCTACATTAATTTGCTACATATTTAATTTCTTCTCAATATTGTGATTTCCACTCTTGGTAGGAGACTGTCTTGTGCAGATATCTTACAGCATCACCAAAATGCCAAGTATCTTTCCACTGTCTCTGGATGCGGGTTGCTGCTGGCTGCTGTAACGGAGGAATAGTGAGGGCTACTGGAAGCACAGATAGCGGTGCCTCTTTGTTTCCCTGGTGCTCCATTCATCATTTCCAAAGAAAGGAATAAGCTTTCTACTTCATCTGAAGTCCATGTGTCTAAAATCTTTCTATAGTGGATGGGAACCTTCCTTGGGAAACAGATGACCTGCTTCTGTCTTTGTTGTGTTTAGTAGAGAAGATATTTAAGCAGGTAATGAATTAGACACCTAGTTCTGCTTATGAATACTGTCTGGACACTTGCTTCTGCTAACTGTTGCAGGAAAAAAAAGGTTCTGATTTTTATGTATTTATTTATTAATACTGAAATTTCCAGATCTATCTGATACTAATGTAGTATTATTTAAGCAAAAGTTTCTAACTAGCATCAAGTAGCATAATCTCAGTCTTTTTGCAAAAGTCATCTTCACTGTCTTTTATGCAAGTGATTAAAACTTAGCATTATAAAGGCAAGTATCTGTTCTCCATGTGGTTCAAATGCTCATAATGCACATAAAGTTGTTCCTACCACTTTCAGGAACAAAGTAGAAAAGATTCCAACAGATTCATTATGAAGAGCAACACATGTCCATTTTCTGCATATTATGTAAAATAACAAAACATTTAGAAAAAATAATAAACATAAGATTTTTACATAATTTTCAATTCTTTTCTCCTTGCATCTGTCCAATTAGTTGGTGGATTTTAATTGAAACATTATTATAGTCAAGAATGACCAACAGTATTTTGTAATTGTTTTTCACAGCTGCGTATTAGAATTATCTTAATGTTTTACATTTTTCAAATGTAGGTTTTTAAGATTTGGGGCTATAGTTTTGCTCTTACATTCTTTTTCAGAAATATTTGAAAGAGTATGGACCAATAACCCTTTCTGGTGGGTGATTTGAAAATATAATAGAATTCTGCCTTCTCCCACAAAATGCAGACTATAATCTGCTTTTTCAAAATTTTAGTTCTTCATTGGGGTAGATGTATAGATAATAGAGAAATTCTAAAGGAGAGAAATAGTTGCAGTTATAGACACTGGAATAATATAATTAAATTGACTATTCCAAAAGACTTGAGAGTTACTTGCATGTAGAGCTTGATTAAACTGAGATTGCTAAATGTTTATTGCCCCCCTGCCCTTAGCTTTTCTTAGAAATTGCACCTCCTGCAAGATGGTAGAGAGGAAGCAGAGTAACACCTAATATCCTTTGTGCAACTTGATGATTTACATACTGCATTAAAATCCTGAGCTGTAAATTGTGGCATTGAAAAGTATTTAAATGTCTTGTCCAGCATGCATTTAGTGGAACGGAGTGGGCAGCTGGAAGCAAGAATCACTTCAATCGTCTCTCTTAAGTTTTGCTTTCAGTGCCAATCTAAATGAATGTTGTGTTTGGATGATAGTTTGGAGGCACCGTCTGTTTAAGCTTGTGCTCTTTTGGAAACCTGAGAATCAGCGGAACTGAGGGTAGTCTGGCTTTAACTGTGCTGTTAGTTTTTTGTAACTGGCATCTTTTAGCTGTGTTCAGTGTATTTTGTAGGGTGACAGACCTTATCTTTGTCTGTTTTTAAGGGTTGAATTGTTTTTGGCTATATCAGAATATAAAGTGTCTGTTGATGAAATAATTGCATATATCTTGATTAACTATATTTAGTGTGTAAAGTTCTAGTATAACAAATCTTCAGATGTAGTCTGACTCATTCCTGCCGTAGATGAGAGGAAAATTGGGACTGCTGTGTATTAAATTCTGTTCCATAAACAGTCATGGAAATGCACAATTTTCTGAACATGAATAGTCTCATTGGCCCCTGTAGAAATGTTTAAAAGGTTGGTGTCTAAACTGATTAAGAGCTGACTGATGTAACTGTAAGGCTACAATCACCACAAAGCTCTCTGGTTCCAGAAAAGCTAGTGACAAGCATTGTCAGCTCTTATAAAAGCATCTGTATTCTGTGAATTCTAACTGACTACAATAAAAAACAAGTTCTGAAATAACCTAAACCCCAAAATCTATGATCTCTGAAAAAATAATCTTACTATATATGTATATATAGTGTGTATATATACTATATTATATGCACTCTGAAAAGACATGTCAAATGTTCTGTAGCTCAATATAAATGAGAATGTATGAAGAAAACATGCAAGTGCTATCATGAGAGACAAGATCTTTCCTACTGTCTTGAACCGATTTGAACAAAAAGTGAATATATTACAAAATTGCCTTTAGTCTTTATAAATTGTGTGTTGTATTTCCTATGTCAACATGGAACTGCAAAAAGCAGAAGGAGAAGAAACAGCATATAAAGTAGATCTTGTCTGAAAGATCCATCTCAGACTTCTCTGCATTCTCCAGGGCACTCAGCTTTTAGTATATGGTCGGTGGCCCCTGTGTAAAGTTTGCTCTACCTGAAGTTGCAGTATAATGCCAGACAGAACCTGGTGCCTGTGCCAGTAGGACATCCACTATCTAACACTAGACCGCTCTTTGATGTGTGATTGCTGAACAGTTTGAAAACTGCAGAAAGAAGCTGCTGGTGATAAAACATTAACTGCATGGAGGCTTGTAAGACAGTAGGTTGTGTGAGATATGCTATAAAGTCCACGTAAAATCTATGTTTAAAGAATTATGCTTCAATTTGAAGGTTTTTGTTTTTTTTTTTTTTTTTTTGTTTGGTTGGTTTGTTTTCAAAAATATTATCAGTGGAATGGAATGGTAACGTTTGAAGAATTTTTAAATTATGCTCGATATTTTTAGCCTTGTGCAGTGTTTCCCTTAATCCATTTTAATAGGATTTACAATCCTTTTTTTTTTTTTTTTTTTTTATCAGAAGCTTCAAGCCATTCTGAGTCTTCGCTAATGCTACAGTTGTAATAAAGCCAAACAGGGTTGTATGAATTTGGCTCGCGGTGTCTTGATGCAATTTATGTACATTCCTACCAAGGGAAATATCCCAACATAATATTTCTAGTATGGATCACACTTTTTGTAAATAAGTGGCCATTTGTAATGATTTATAGTTAACTAATTTTCCAAATACTTATGTCTTCATTAGGGAGCTCTTTCTTTGATAACATTCTTGAGATTCATCAGTATATTAAAATTAATTTCTAGGACTAAAATATAAAAACTGGATCCTGTTCAGAGCATTTTAAATTGAATCTCACACATAATGAAGTGGTGTCTCACAACAGGATATGCTGCATTTGACAAACAGTTTCTTTAACAGTCACTTTTATTTTAATCTTCATAGTCAGATGTGAGCACACAGCCCCCTTTCAGCCAGGCTGATTGAACCACATCCAGGCTCCTCCCATCAGTAAAATCAGATGCCATTGCACCAGTTTAGAAATAAGGCATAGATGCATCTGTCCTGATGATCAGGTTTGATCACAGTACATACACTTTGAATATCAATATAGATGTTTTAGCAAAAATGTGCTCTCAATATGATGTTAAAGTACCCTAGCCTCACAGTTATTTAACTTGTCCTCAATGCATCCCTTTTTACAAAGTTTGCTTGGGTTAAAAAATAGCTTTAAAACAAATGTTAAAACAGATTCTTGAAAAATTCAAACAGAATCAGATTGAAAAGCTTCCTATTGCAATTATGAAAAGAAATCAGATAATTAACCCAAGGACATTCTAGAGGTCATAAAATCATTATTGTGTGAAATTTCACACTTTTTGACTACATAAATTCTCTTTCTTTTATTTCAGTCAGATTTTAAAAGTTACTTTCAAACTATAAAATCAGCTCTAGCTTCCATCTGTATAATAACTTTGAGACATCCCATGAAGTGTGGAAGTGATGCCAACTGATACAGAGTGCAGTGGGCAGGAAAAATAGTCTATCAAATACTCTGCTTCTCTGAAAGGGGTGGGGGGGTGGGGAAATCCTACTGGAATCTTAGATTAGTCCTTTGCAGATGCTTGGTGAGAAATTGAGCCTTGTGTCCTTCTAAAGAACTCACTGATCCCAGTTAGTATGTAAAAGTCAGGCCTGGGTTGGTGTGAATGCCCTGAAAATATACAGGTTTCAAGTCTGTCTATATCCTCTTTATTGATGTTTGATAGGTGGGATGTTGCCAACACCCTTATTTAAAGTTGCTGTAGTTAGACTGTGTGTGCTTCAGTTTGTAAGTCTGTCCCTTGTGATGGCTCTCACTGAGATGATTTAGGATAATGGTTAGGAGTTGGAGGCAAGATGCTGAAGCACATGGTCCCTGTACTCTAGTTAAATTGTGGGTGGAGAACATTACTGGCTGGTGGTTTTGAGGAGAATGTTTGTGATGCTGGCATGTTGGAGGAGGAAAGGTGGTGTGTTCTGAAAGAAATCTTAGAAGATAGGTTCTGTCTGGTGCTTGGAGAAAGTATGGTCAGCTTGGAGAAAGAATGGACAAAAAGGATAATGATTTCTGTTGGTTGACTCTGTGTTTGAAGAAAGAATTTTGCATCTTCTTTGCTCACAAAGAGTATTATATTTAAGATATCTGACTTGACCTGATTTTCTCATGTGAGGAAAATAAGAATTCTTTTCCTGAAATGCTGGGAGAGCATCTTGGGCTCTTCATCCATAGAAGACACCTTTGGGCTAAATGGTAAGAGCTTTGCACAGGCGATGCTACAGTTCTGTTTTGAATCTTGAATAATGTTCTCTTTGTATGCTTATTTCTCCTTATCCCCTTATATATTTTTACCCTATTTTATCTGAGATAAATACAAAGTGCACCACAAACAGGCTTTCATTATTAGCTGATTAAAATCTTATGTTTTTGTTATGAAGTCTATCAAAATTGCTCATCATTATGTTGATCTGAAATGCCCTGACTAGGAGAGACAGAGGAACAACCGCAGTGCAAGAAAAGGATATGGTAATTACAGTGGTGGAGGTTTTTGTGTGTGTGTGTGTGTGTTGGAATTTTTTTTTAAGTACTTTCTACTATTATTATTTGCATATCCCTGGGCCCAAAAAGCACCGAGGTGAACGTCATTAAAGACAGTATATTCCCAGCTGTGCCAAGCACAATAGTCTAGAAATTCTTCCTGTGTATTTGGAAAAGTGTTTCAACTGGTATTGGGTCTGTTTACAGAAACAGTGAACTAGAGGGTTAAATAACAGGGAAAATAATTTGGAAAAAAAAAAGATGGTAAACTGAGGTGAATACATATTTTCCTAAGAATTTTGTAATAAATACAAGGTTATTACAATAATTCAGATAGAAAAGGCTTTGTCTAATCTAAAAGAGAGCTCTAGTCTGTCCCTCTTGCCTTGTTTATCCCTTTTAGGGGAAAAGGATATAGGTTATTGCTGGGAGAGGTTTTTTTTTTAATTTGAAATCTGCCGAGTTGGATTCTTGTATTGCAGGCCCCTGCAATAAGTTAGAAATTCACTGTAGCCTCTGTCATATTCACTAATGAGCACTTGTCACATGAACACTGTACATTAGATATTTTTGTGGTTTAAGCTGTGAGTTTCATGGTTGATGGGATTCTGGTACAAATGAATGTTATTGCATATTTAGATAACTTCAGTAACAGTGTGTTGTGAAGGTGTTTTAATATGTCCTAGTAACTGACTGTAGGAGAGACTATAAATTTTTGGCCTCATGATGCATGTGTTAATTGAGAATAGCCTGTGTGAGAGAATAACTTGGCATCATATTGTCTCAACAGACCTCTCTTTTTGCAAAGGAAGGTGTTCTAGATATCACTGTACTCAAATTTCTAGTTTTTATATTTATAATAATGTATATCAATTGCTTTTAAATGTGGAATTTATCCACTGTGTAGAATTCTATAATCACATGATTTAATTTGCCATGCTCTTAGAAAAACATAAATTGGACAATTGTAGAATATAAACCAGTGTTGAATTGGATAAACTTTATTTGAAAGGTCTGTCTCTATTTCATACTGCACACTGGAAAGTGTTTAAGAACACACAGAGGTAAGTGCTGAGAAATCCCGAATTCTGAAACAATAGAATTGCAGTCAGTGAACTGCCCACCCCCATCCCAGAGCCAGAATAAACCTGCATAAATGGGACTGAGTACTTCTATTGGGAAGGCAATTAATCCCTTGAGAGAGAGGAAGATCTATTAATATGCAAATTAAGTTCATGATGTGGTCAGCATATTTTAAAGGGTTGTGTGTCACTAGCAGACATTTCCATTGGAAGAAAGCAATTTTCAAGAATTTGCAGGAAGACAAAGTTCTGAGAGAAGGAGTTTTATTAAGTAGAAGATGAAACTTTCAGACGTGCTTGCTTGCTGCCTGTTTCAGACTGTAAGCAGTAGGTAGCACTGTAAGCACTAAAGCAGTCTGTCCTCCCGGTGTGACTGCTGTCAGATGGATAGAACTTGTTCCCCTGGGCACTTTGGCACCGAAGCATTGAATCTTAAACTTTTTCTCCACATGTCATTTCTCTGTCCCACACAGCCAGAGAACTGCTAAGGAAAAGGCACAGACCATACCCTTTTTTTTTTTTTTAAGGGCTCGTGCATTTCTTGTTCATTGTGCAAAGGAGGCGTATGGATACATCAGGGTGGAAGTGGTCAAGGTACATGCAATCGGTACGAGAGGCAGTTCAGGAAGACTGGGCAGGCAGCTGCTGAGGGTTTTGGCTGGCGTTGACACTACCTCATCCCTCTTCTCTGTTCTGTCCTCTCTCTGCTTTCCTCTGCCCTGGGCTTCTCTAGCTCCTTCTCCTAGATGATTCCTGCCCCTTGACTACCCACTCTTTAGTTTAGTTGCTTTTGCCTCTCCACTTCTAGTGGCTACTTGGCAGAGTTCCTTTTCTCTGCATTCCATGTCTTGCCCCTTACTGGGATTCAGTGACCTGAGGTAAACACCCCTCCTCCCCCAAACAAAGGTGTAGGCCAGAACAGGGATTTCAACTGCCTCTAAAGAATCTTTGAACACCCAAATACCAGTAACACTGACATTCCTAAATCAGGCAGAAGTGCTCTGAAAGGGCCAAGATGTTCTTAAGGCTTTTATCTAGACTGTGATGGGACTCTGATGGGTATTCTGATGCACTAATCTTCCTCTTATGAATTTCACTAAAGGATTTTTAAACTAAAGAAATGTGGCCTCTTCCTAGCAATGTCTCTGTCTAAGGTGGAGAGCTGCTCTTTGCTGAGACCATGTCTTGTAATTACTCAACCACTCAAAGTCTCTCAAGGTGCTTACCCCATAGTTTTCTACAAAGGAGCCTTCATGTAAAAATATCCTTTCACCTCCTCAGTCTTTGTTCCAGCTATTAGTGGGTCACACCAGACTTGGTGGTTCTGTTTGTAAATGAACATTGCACACAGCCTGTGAGCCAGTCTACTCAAAGCAATGCCATCTGTCACAGCAGTAAACACTGGCCCTTGACAGGGAAATGATGCTGATGTGCATCACCGGCTGACGTGTGTTTGTCAAAGACCCTGGAATTTAAAGGCAAACTTGGAGTTTGCAAAGAGGAGTGCTGAACTGCAAATCTCTTGTCCTCTGCAGACTATTTAAGGAAACATTGAAAATTATTTTAAAGTGCTGGATCTTGTACTACTGAACAAGAATCAGACCACATCCTGTCTTGACCAGAAAAATTTTCATGGCTGGACTTGGAACTTTGATGCATAAGCACACACAGAGACTCTAGGGGTGGAAGAAAATGGTCTGATTTAAAAGATTTTGAATCTTTGAAAGCAAATGCATAGTTCTGAGATAAATTATATTTAATTTCATTTGTAAATATGTTTTATATTTATGGCTCAAAACCACTTCCTGCAAAGCAAGGGAAAAACTTACTGTATACAGCTGAAGAGGTATAAAAGATATTACTTTTTGTACAGAAAATCCCAGAACTTCCAGTAAGCACAGTAAAGTGAGGAACAATAGTATATGTAGGATTTTAACTTAAAAGATTAAATAAACATTCTGTGGTGTGATACAGATGTTGTTTTGCCTATAATGAAACAACTGTTTTCAGTAACACGGGAAT
>JANIJG010007170.1:86933-101324 GCA_024611175.1 Megaceryle torquata
ACTCTTTTTTTTTTTTTTTTAAATGAATATTTATACTGAAAAGGTTATCTTCTAATTGCCTTGGTGGATAGATAGGGACTATATTTAGTGAAAGAAAATATTTAGAAAGATATATATTGATGGACTGTGCCATACCACTATGGTCTGTTGGTGGTTGGTTGGACTAATGGTTTATTAAGTAGCAGAAGCTAAGTAATAACAGCAAAGTTTTTGTGTGCTTTAAGCAGATGCACAGATGGTTTGTTTTACAAGAATTTACAGACAAACTTTTGATTCCTTCCCCATAAAGCTCTTCAAGGACTTGAGCTGACACTCTGACAGCTTTTATCATACTGACCCCATAAGCCCTCTTCTTCCTCGGTCTGTGCCCCATGCCCCACATTCCATATTTGTGTCGTGCCTTGTGCTTTATCAAGGAGCAGTAGCACAGTAACACCTAATGCTATTTTGATATATAAGTAACAAAATCATTAAGAATGGATAATCCCAATAGTATCTATCTTCAAACATATGGTAACTATGTCTCACTGAAACATGTCATCCAGTCTGGCCTCACTGTGTACCATTGAGCAGCTCTGCTCTTTTGCTTTCATAGTAAGTATTCATGTGTGCTTAAGCCTCTCTTGCATTTTTAGTGACTGAAGTTAGAGGTGATGCCTGTTTGAAACCCCCCCTAACTTGGGTTTGGCAGGGCAGTGCTGAGTAGTGGGAGAAAAGCAGTGATGGACACCAGTGAGACTGCAGTCAGTGTGCTCCTAGAAGCATTGTGGGATAACTAGTGAACCAAGACTGGTACAAGTTTGCTTATAGGTAGTTTTCAGACCTGGCCTCCAGATTTGGACTGTAATGTCAGTGGGAGGATGCCTAATGGTAATAAAACCAGAGTCTGTCCCTAAGCAAAGAGTGGGTGACGTAGTAGTGTTGGTAGTGCTATGTCACTGAACTTAGACATTTTTATTTTTTTTAATTTTTTTTATACTTAGCTGTATATGCCAGGAAATAATGACAGAAAGGAGATAATTGTAAATATAGAATAATGCTTAGGAAGATTCAGTAAGAGGGAATAATATCTAGTAGTTCTGATCCTGGTCTAAGCTTACCTTCTAGTTAACACCTTGAGCCTTTTTTTTTTTTTTTTTTTGATGCTCTACATTAGTATTTCTCAGCTATTCCAGCTGATGTTAAAGGCATCACTGTTAACAAGAATTCATTAAAGGAAAATGATCCAGTGTAAAATGACTGGAGAGATGAGTGTTACTTGTGACTGAAAAACTCTGCTTTTGCTGAAAAGGTGTTTCCTGAGTGTTTAGAAAATATTGATGGAACACTTGTCTAAAGACAAAGGTGGTATTTGTAGCCATTAATAGTACTTCATGTTAGAAAGCATGAAAGGAATAAGAAGTAGATTGAGACTGCATAGCTATCCCGTCAAATATGGGGTGGGTTTCTGCTTGGCTTATGCTATGTGTAGCTGTGTTGCATTACATGTATTGACTTGCTTTACTACTTTTTCTCTTTCTTATTAATAAAATGCAAATAACTTAATGCCAAATATTGAATTTGCTACATAAGTATCTGACTGAACTTTTGTTGGCAGAAGACTGAAAATCTAAAACCCAAAAAGGCCAGAGCTTATTACTGATCTGTGAATAGAGTTCATATGCATCATTGCCCTGCCATTGTTTTTTGACTATTTATCACTTTTAACAGAAGAGCTTTGTTCATTTTATAAAGATTTTATATACAATATTAAAATAATATTTAAGCAAAGTAAATAACTGAAAGTACATTTAATTAAAACCTTATTTCATATATATTTTTGAATCCACCAAAAGCTTAAAAGGATGTTGTACAAGTGTTCGGGCACTATCTATAAAGCATAATACTGCTGTGAATGAGCCTAGAGGATGAATAATTTGAGTTGAAAAGAACTGAAACAAAATGCAATTTTTTTATGAAGAATTTGTTTCAAAATTTGTCCTGTGTTAATTGAGAACTTTTTTTTTAACTTGTTTGGACTTTTTGGTTGATTTCTGTCCTGAACCAGTGTAAATTTATACTGAGATCTGAAATTTAAACTGGATTTACAGGATTTAGACATGAATCAAAACCAAATAAAGTAAGCCCAGGGCTAGTTGTGGCTCAGCTCTAGCATACAGAAATAATTTCAGGAATATTTTGTTTTGCTCTCTCTTTTTCTCCTATACTTTTGCTGCAACAGTCAGCAGGGATCTTAATCTTTCAATTACATCCTGAGACAAAACTTTTGAAATCAAATTGATTATTTTTGTTTTGCTACACAATTTCAGGTGTATATCTCTATTAAAAATGCCTTCTCCTAAAGGAGCACTGTCCTGAAGAAGCATGCACACAAATTAGTCAACTGCTATTTGAGCTTCCACTAATTAAAAATACTCAAACCCCTAAAAAACCAAAACAGATCCTCCCCAGAAACACTCTTTCTTTTTTTAGAAGTTAATTATGTTTTGTTGAGCTTTGACTGGTTCCTTGAATTTATTTTTTTTTCAATGAACTCACTGAAATATGACATATCTTTAAATCATCCCTAGGCTAAATACACAATAAAGCTCTTTCCTGATAGTAGATTATGACAGGGCAACAAAAAAATGTATCAGACCCTTCTCTAGGTCAGAAACTCAAAGAACTGCTACTTGCTGACTCTCCAAAATATAGAAGATATTCTATTGATCTGTCTATTTCTTAATTACCATAATCCAGTTCGCTTTGTTGCTATTATGGTATGTGATCTGTGATCACTCAAGTGTTATTTCATCTATGGTATCAAATATAATACACCTTCAGTCACTTACAGTTCTTAGATTGTTTCTATATGTATTGATTTTTAGCTTGTTTTATTAAATTGTAAGAAGAAATTCAAAAGCTTGCTTACTTGATAAATGTCTTACAACTCTAGTTTCTCATAGGAAGGGAATATCAGCTACACAAAGTGGAAAATCAAAGTACATGGTTCGGCTTTAGAGTTCAAAGGAGGGAGGGTTGCAGGGCAGAGTAATAGCTATGTAGGACCAAGAATGCTGAAGTATATTGTTGTTGCCCCAAAGGTATAGAAATAAACTATTTATCTTCAGTCTGGGCAGCTTCACCTTAGATAAAAACTTTCTGGACAGAGAACATATCCCCCTGCTTGAATTTCAAGTAATGCTTTCAATTTCTGAATAGCAGAAATAAGTTTTCATGTTGAAATTCCTTGAGAGGCTCATTTTTTGAACAGTGTAACACAGTTACCACTACTAGTTTCTCTTTTATGTAGGGTTTTGTGCCTGTTCACGTGTGGAGCACTATTCATCTGGGGTTTTTCAGCATTCTTTTAAAAAACGAAAATATTGTTTCAGTTCACTACTAAATGTTCTAGCAAAAACTGGCTGTGCCTTTTTTAAGAATTGGAAATTAAAACATATTTAGACATAGCAAAAACAGATCAGCCCGTTGAGGCTCAGAAAATAGTAAGCTCTATTTACTTTTATGCTTTTTTAGTTTTGTCCTTGAAATCAGCGTTAAAACTTCCACTTATTAAATAGCTGTTTGCTATGTAAAAATTATCTTATCATCTGTAGCTAGTGTTAATGCAATTAATATTATGAAAACATTTATGTAAATTTTGATGTAATGTCTCCCAAGTTTTTGTAGGCTTAAATAGTAAGTAAAAGTAAGAATTAATACCTTTTAGTATTTTTCTATAGTGAAGATACATATTTATCTGTTTAAACTATGATGATCCTGAAAATATTATGTGAAATATGTTGTTTTATTTCTGTACTGTCCAGAGCAAATTGGTAAGTCAAAGAATAAAGAAAAAAACAAGTGTGTCTCTGCTTGAGAGCTTTGCCAGGTGTACCTTGGTTTTTCTTCTTTCGTTTGGTAATACTACGTCTGAAGTCCATTTTGCACTTTGATAGAGTGGAAATTCACCCCTCTTGTGTAACAGACTGCCTACTTGGAGCAAGCTGCTTTAAAAAAATAAAGGAAGAAAGCAGCTGTAAAGAAGGCACTGAGGGGAAATACTTGGACAGAGGGGGTTTTGTGGCTATTGACACTCTGGATCTGGTACAGTTATGAACCTCGCCGTGTTACTGTAGCTGAACCTACACTACCTTTAAAACCAGAAACTTGTCTCTGTTCCCAACAGACATATTTGAAGTAGCAAGTGCTCAGTATATAACAGTTTTGATTGGATTAGCAGATTTGAAGATTATATTTGACTGTTTTGGAAATGGAAGACACTTTTTCTAAAAAACCAGCTTGCCTGCCTGTGCATGTTAGTTTTCAAAAACTGTAGCTTCTTTTCTTGTTTGTGCTTTTGATCTGGTTGATATAAATGTAGGCACAGATAATGCATTGTGTGATAAAATCTTGTTAGAAATATAAATCAAAATTCTGCTTTCGTTCAATTGCCAACCATCATATAACTGTCTCACACAGGTACCAATTATTCATCTGACACGGCCACAAAATACCTACTGTCAGATGAGAATTGTCTGTCTGCCTAAGGCTTATACTCTTAAGTAGGAATTCCTGGGTTTTTTCTTCCTGTATACCTCTCTTCTTGGAACATTTTGGGAATAAAGCTGAAGTTCCTTAATTTTTGGAAAACAGACAAGCCAGAGTGCTTGTTGAAGTAAATGAACATGTTAGCACTATAAAATCTAACGAACACTGGTGTGTTCTCCTGACATTAGGTCTGTGTGCATGAAGAATTTAGTTTGTTCCTGGACATTATTTTCAGTCTGTCTTTGCGAGCAACCGTCTTGTTCTCTGCAAGGTGAATTGTAGGCACTAGTTTGCTGTAGGATCTCATCCAGGAGCGCTGTGTACTCTGTTTACCGTACTGAGGAGGTCCTCAAATGTGTCACAGTAGGTTATGTGTGCTCAGACAGTCCCAAGACAGTCCTGCATGCTCAAAGGCATTCAGGACACAACCTCAGCTTTATGCTAGAAAATTCCTGTTTTGTTTTCCTGAGTCAGAGCTAATAGTAATAATGTGTCAGGAACTAAGGAGCTGAGAGCAGATATAACATTAACGCAGGAGGGATTTTAGCACTTGCTGGGGCAAATCGGCCAGGCATGAACAGTCTGTCTGTGCACTCCTCCCCACACATTGATCCAGGGATGAGGGCTCCTCACCTTGGTCTGATCCATTAAGACAATAGGGACATAGCTGTCCTGCTACCACAAGCTGTGTTCAGCAGATCTGCTTGGAGCACCATCAGCACTTCCTTGGGATGTGAGATGGATCCAGGCAAGTGGAACAGCTACTGAGGCAGCCATAGATGCAGTTACAATGAAGTGGAGCCCAGTGAGCAGTTGTGAGACTCTGTCTAGAATGAAAAAGCTCTGTGTCACAGAAGTATTTTGAGCTTAATTTTTTCTTTTTTTTTTTTTTTTTTTGTATGTGTATAGCTGAAGATTATGTGTATAGCCCAGTGTTCTACTCTACATAAGTTGAAAATTGTTCAGAGGCAAGACCCCACCATATTTCTCTCTCTCTCTCTTTATTTTTTTTTTTTTTTTTTTGTGGAAGACATGAAGAGTTTGTGGATGTTATGGACAATTTACAGTGGAATTTTGAAGAAATGTATAAATAAACTATAAGGAAATAAACCTGGTTGTTATCTTGAAGAGCAGCCATCATGCCTGTGCATGAACTTGTTTCCAACAAAAAAAATTCAGTGGCAGATTTACTGAGCAGGCATGGTCAACAAATTGTCAGGGTAAAATGTAGTCACTTCTTTGGATCTGGATTAATACAGCGTATAGTAAATATAAATGAGTGTCTGTACCCAGATGACTGATTTTTCAAGCTAGAATTCTATGAATCTGTATTTTCAGTGTTTTTTTCAAGGAGAGGACTGGTTTGGTACATTTTCAGATATGCAATCCGCAGATGGAATTGCAAGTGAGAGTACTGGATCAACAGTAAGAGAGGGAAATGCAGTATCAGCTCCTGAAAAATCATATGTTCCTCACTAGCAATTTGTAATTATTGGATGACCTTTTAAAATAGTGATGAAACTGATTTTTATGTTTTGATTCAATAGAACACAAATGCAAAATACATAATGCAGTGAGGGATTCTTACAGGGTTGTACTTAGAGATTACCAGAAACTGATGATAGCAAACACATTAAGGCACTATTTAGTACAGCTTCAGTCATAGCAAAAATATTGAATTGTCCTCTGGTTATAGGATATTATAGGATAACTATTTTGAAACATCTCACCTTTTCCATAATCTGCAATAAGATTTCAAATGAGGTAGATAAAATATAAATATGTTTATCAAATAAAGGCACTATCAAGTATTCCTGCTATCTCTCTGAAGTGGTATGAAGTACTGTTTTGCTGCAGTATCTCTGCAGTTTTGGGAGTATCATTTTAAACTTCTCACAGCATGTATTTAGTTGTAGTAGTATTTTGATCTTCGTATTAGCTTGCATTTGCATCATAAATAAGTATGATTTTTGCTTCTGCTTGAATTGTAGCTTCTTATATTTCATACTATTTTTACAGTGTTTTGGGTGGTTTATTTCATGCTGTCTATCTATGCTTGAAAATTTAAGGTCTCAGACTGGCAGTTCCTGCTCCTATGAGTACTATTTGCACAAGTAGGAGCTGCACTGATGTCAGTTTGATCAAGTAGGTGAAGGAGGGTTTGCGGGAATGTATCGTGCTGTATGGAAATGTGAACACTTGTATCTAATGCATTAAGCAATTCTCTCCAGCTTTATGGAAGACAAACAGAACAAACCTAAAAAAAGATTCATCCACTCCTACCTGAGACATTTTTTTAGGCTAATTATATTTTTTTCTTATTCCTTCCCCTTTTCCCCATGTTAATATTATGAAACAGGTTGGCAAATTCATGGTTTCTTTCAAGCTGTTTTGATAGCATCAGCATTACTTTTTGTACCTTGTTTTAACAGAGATTTTTACCCATGGTTAATAAAAAAGTTTGGTCTCTTAACATCATGGTTTGTTTTGGTAGAGTATGTGAATCTTTGGTCATCATTTGGTTTATTTATTATAATTTCCAAGAAACTGAGTATAGCTAAACATTTTCCATTTTTGAGTGGGAACTTGTAGAACTCATTCTGTATTATTTTTGGACTAGAGAAATCTGACATAGAAGAAAATTGCTTATGCAGTCAGACTGTTGTTTCTCTCTCTTCTGTGGATTGCACACTCCACATTAGAAGAAAAGAAATGATTTATGCAAGTACATAATGGTCCAGGGTAATGAGCACCTGAGTGCATGCTTTGTGCAAATGCAGTTCAGGCAACCGTAATATATAGAATAAATAGTGACAACTGTGAAATACAGACCCATAATTCCACTGAGGAGTTCTGCTGATGACATAGGCTTCAAATGCAAAGCTTGGGTGGTTCGTGATGCTCAATCACTGGAGCCCAGAAGGGGAATTAATTTCAGTTCAAGCTCGATAATTCCAAATTCTTGTGATTTTTCTTTGTTGCTCAACATGTGAGCCTCACCTTTCCCGTTTTGAATAGCGTGTCTCTATATTTTCCAATCCTATGACAGTGTGAGTGCTCTTGTGCACATTCCCTTTTTGTCGCAAGCTTATAGATAGGAACGGTATCAGCTTTTGTTTTCCAGCTACTGAAAATTAACATCTAAGCTGTAGTTGGGATGTTTTTAGTGTTGTCTTTTTTAAACATGTAAAGTTTGATTGCGCATCAGTCAGCTTAAATTCTTTGACATGTTTGATAAAAGCTTTTAGTGTGATATGTGCATGACTTTATGGAAGCTAAATAGTGAATAGTGATTCTTTATAAATTATTTCAGTTTTGTGATTCTAACTGCAATTATTTGAGCCTCTGTTTCATGTGGAGTTGTGCAGTTTTTAAGTGGTGTTTAGTAAATATTTTTATGAAGAGTTCTTTGTTGATGGGGGGAATAAAAATAGGGCATTTATAATGAAAACTATTTGGTTTATTTTAAAGTGATTTAAAGTCCTTGTTATGATTCATGACACATATTTACTATATGCTCAAGAAGTGGATAACTTTTTTTACAAACTGAGTAGAAGGTTGAGTAAACATTTCATGGTAGATACATTCAAAAATAAGTATTTTGTGTGGTTATCGCAGTACATCAGAGTGACAGGTATTTTGTGTTCTTGCTATATTTAAGGAGTGTTGCTCAGTGTATATCTTCTTTGCATGGAAATTATGCAAAGCATGTTTTATTCTCTCAGATTCAAGTCTTACTCAAAATTCAGTATTCTTTTCACTTTTTAAGCATGTACACAGTGTGTGTACTGAAAATACGGTAATATATTCAAAAAAACAAGTATCTATTTGTCTTTTGACTATACTAGGTTTGAAGTTAGCTAGCTAGGGGTTTTTTTGAGCCTTTGCCTTTTATGCAGATATATGTAATACAAATATTATTGGTGATGTGCTATTATTATTTACTGTTTTATTACTGCAGTTCCTAGGATTTTTGATGGTTTTGGGATTGCACCATGCAAAAGGAGACTGATGCCGGGTCTTCAGAACAGACTAATTTTCAGTCCTGAAACAAATTGTTCTTGGGGCTAGACTGCTAGGGGCTTTTCACAGATTTTGTTTTCTGCCTAATTTGCAAGACTAAGCTTAAAATCAAGGTGAAGCTGACTATGGAAATATTATTATCCTTTTTTAATACCTTGAGAAGAGAAGCACAGAGAAATTAAGTGACTAATTCAAGGTTATGCAAAACCCTGTGGCAGATCTGGGACCTAAGCCCAATTCTTTCAAGTCCAAGGTTAATATCTCAACCACCAGACCATTCTTCCTCTAAGAATATATCCTTCTTTATAACTCTGGGTTTCACTTATGCTAATTTTGCTGCAAAACCAAAATCCCTTTGACTTAAATTTTCCATAGTTGCTGTCAAATAACAAGGGAGTTAAAAACTGCTTCTGAAAAATCTGAGTATTAAGTTGTATTTATTGGTAAAATGTTTTTAAAAATATCTTTAAGCTTAAATAGTAACACACTTCATGCTGTCTGTGAGATTTCTTTTGTCCTCTAATATTACAGATTATTTTATTACTTGCTGTAGCCATTGCCTAAAACTAGACAGACCATGTTTATCCCAGCAATATTTGAACTTCAAAACATAGTTTTGATATATTTTTCTCTCCCAATATATATTTGTATGTAAAATGAAAGCTGTATTCTGAAGAAATTATTAATAATGTGAAAGTTCAGCATTTTAAAAATTAAAGCCCCTGTAGAGGGACAGTTGACATCAGACTTGATTTATATTGTAGCTTTCATTTTAAAGAGTTAAAAGTCTCATATTCAAGGCAAAAAAAAACCCCAAAACAAAAACATGAGTATATGCTGTCTGACCAGTAGATGTTTCATTATCGAGCAAAATTATGATTTCTTCAAATTCAACTTTTGCAAATAAACGTGGAATAATATGGGATTTCTTTGGCAAGTCAGCCCTGGTAGAGCGTGACAAGCCAGGAAGAACAATAAATAATTAGGAGTCTAAATATGCTTTCTACAAGTTATTGGGAAAGAAATAGACATATTAAGTAAGTCTTAATATTTGTGTATCCAATGTGAGTGTGCAGTTTTAGGAAAAAAGTTACTGTTTTATTTACCAGCATATTTTCACAGGAACTCAGTTTTCAGATACAGCTTCAAAGATCTCTTTTTTAAGATATCCTACTGCAGAGAAATAAATTTAATGATACTTTTGGATAAGTGTAATATTATTTGCTCTGTAATATATGTTAATGTCTGGTCATCTTAAACTATTCCAGAAGATCTTAAGTTCTAACATCTTATGAAGATCTTTGTAAATATTGTAGTGAATGGATTAATATTTAAAATGTTTATACCCACTTTCTATACAAGGATATTGAAGATTGATAGAAATTTGAGCATCAAACTATTCCTGTATGTCAAGTTTAATTTGTTTTATGAGTGAGAAAATGAAGATACAGGAAAGTTAAAATAATTCCATAAGAAGACTGCTGCAGTGCTGGCAAGACAGCTGCAGTGCTTAGGAGATTTGTGATGTCTTGCCAGTTGTCATTTAGCAAGTGCTTTGTTTTTACTCAGTGTACTGTGCAAAAGAAAGATGTCCTATTTATCCTTTCTTTTTATCCATATATGTCCTTTAAGCTCACCTCCAACTTCTTAAATCAGAAGGGAACCACTAGGTTTTTATGGACACTGTACAAAAGTTAACCTCTGAGTCATGGAATTGGATATCTTTTCTAAATTTATTGATCCTGTTAGTAGTTTACTGATAGTACTTAAAAATCAGATTACTGAAGAATTCCAAGGAAAACCAAAGATGACCAGCTGATTAGGACCTTAACTCATTTTTTATTACAAAATTTATAAAATGTTTCTGCTTGTTAATTAAATTATTATCTAGGAACAAATACTTTTTCTGGGCAGGATTGTAGCCAGTGCTTGCCAATTAATGTAACAAAGAGATGAGGAGTTACAATAACAGTAAAATATCCAGGAACAGTTGCATCTGGACATTATCTTCCTCTCAGCTCTGTGTTGTGTGATTTTGCACTTCTCTTGTCAGCCCACAGTAACCAGAGACTTCTATGAGGGCCTCATGAAAACATGACTTATTCTGTCCTTGTGGCATTTCTGGAGAGTAATCTTACACACTGGGTCAGCAGAACAAGATTGGGAGAAGAAAATAGTCTAGCACTGGTATTCTTAGTGGGATATTAATGGTTCACCAAAAGTCATCCAGGATGGGTGATTTCTTTAACCACTGATTATGAAATAAACAGTTTACAGTGAAGTGAGTCACTCTTTAAAAGTACATAGTAGTAACTTGAGTATCCTCAGTCTGTTTTGGCAGGTGATCCTAATATGTAGTGGAATTTTTTTCCCAGCTATCAGGGTCATCAAAGACTTCTAAATCTGGTAACTGGTTGTTACTTTTTACTGGAAAACATGAATATATGGTAAAAGGTTAGTTTGCTAGAAGCATGTTTTCACTTCTGCTACTGAGCACCAGAGATTAGAAAAAGCACGTTTAGATATCCTGCATCTTCTTCAATTTCTTCTCGTGTTTTATTTAGTAATATTATCTTGTCAGAGCTCCTAGTGGCTTTTTGTGTAGTGTATGCTATTTCACACCTTGGGGCACCTGAGCTCTGATTTTCAGATAGTTACTTAAGAAAGTGGGGTCAAGTTTCTATTCTATTCATTGTTTTGGGAATGAGCTTCTGTCAACTGCACATCTCTTCTAAAGCTATCACCAGAAATGCAGTTTGAAGCAAGGACATAAATGGTCTGGAATGTGATTGGAATATTTGCATACTTATTCCTTGACTTCTTTTTCAAATGCAATATTGACAGAAAGCTGCAAAGCTGAGAAGAATCAAATTAATATTCTTTAGTGTAAGCTGTTATTGCAAAATTATCTAATTTACTGCAGTAAATGTTCCCTCTCTTGTTCTCTCTTATAAATGTGTAATTTTATTTTTCTGACTTGCAAGGAGCTAATGATGAAGTGATTGGCAGTATTCTCGTGGTTTGACTTTTAATCTCCAGTTGGAACAGGAAGATTTTGAAGAATGAGCCAAAAGCAAATTGCTGCTGATTAACAGTGCAGGGGTTTTTTGTTTGTTTTAAAGGCTGGAAAACATTCCCATTTCAACTAACACATCTTTAAACATAGCCCTGATTAGGGTGTTCTAGAGACATCTAGAGAAGTAAGATGGCACTGTCAGTACCTTTAAAGCATAATTAATACTCAGGAATCCTTAGAGGCTTTGTAAATATGAATTAGTGAAGTGTTACATGCAGGCTTAGGCTGTTCCTGTAAAAGGACTTTTACCATTTCCAAAATCCTTTTAGATGAGTTTTGGTGTAGATGATAGGTAGTCTGCTCAGAATGCTTCTGTTTTATTTGTACAGGGCTACATGGGGATAAGCAACATGCTGCTTGTATATTCCCAGCACTGTGGAGACTGAACACAGCTGTAATAACTGTTTTCCTGTTTTCTGGCTGATAGTTACCCATGACATTGGGTCTGGAATAGTATCAGTGTTTCCTCATGTGCATCCTTCCATAGTACTTGTACCCTTATAACAGTAATCTGGAAGAAACATTAAACTGGAGATGTGCTGTGCAGGTCTTGCTAACTAGTTTAAGCAAACTGGTTTATTTGACTTCCACCATAGCTGGGGAGACAGAATCTCCTTCAGCTGATGAAAAGGAACCTTGGAGATTAGTCCATCTCAGTCCTCTGGCCTCCAGAAAATACTTAGGAAGAGTCCCTTGTGGTCAAGCCTCTCACCAAGAGGGTTACTACGTTGGCTCAGATGCACCTGAAACAGCAGAATGACTTGGATCTAAGGGCAAGTCTTTTACCTAGCTCAGAGTACTTCAATAGAGACCATTTCCAAGTGTTTAGGACATCCATAAAGTATCGTGATCTTGAAAGCAGAGTTGTGTTACTAAAAACAAATGGTTAAAAAGGAATTTAATTTTTAATGCATTAAAGACAAGCTTTTTTTGATGCCTTTTTTTTAAAGCCACTGAAGAACAATCCTTATTTTGTGGCTGTAAAGATGTTGATTTTGCTTGATACTGCCTAAAAAGAATTGTTGAGTAGTACAAAGTTTGTTTTATTATGCCATAGGATTTTCAATTGCCAGAACTCTTCTCAGCTGTTATACTGTAGGAATACAGGCCTTTTCAGAGTTAGGAATTTCTGTGCAAACATCGAAAATTAATATAAAATAAATGAATAGCTTTATTCTAACAGGTCGTGTTGTGATAGTACAAGGTAGAATTCAGTATAAGGAAAAATGCAGATAGTTGAACCTGTGGTTAAAACGGTGCGTGTGAATTGGTTTCAGTTTGTGTTTAGCAAAAAAAATAATGTGGATGGTGTTCTTGTGAACTCTTAACGATATCTTGCATCTTTTGCTAGTGGCTATTATGCATTCAGGCACCTCAGGAACAAAGAAATGACAGAGAAATGGATGGCTTGGGCTTAACTAAGTAGGTGATGGTACAGATGAGGCCTGATAAGCTTAACACTTCATCTCTGTGCTGCCACTGTGGTTTGCAAGGAGATTAGAACTGTCTGACTGTGAGGAGGGCAAGCTCCACAAATTCACTCATACATGGCAGTTCTGTAATGAGGTGATACTTCATTCCTTAAACTACTGAACTAGAACCGCACAAACAGATGTATGCCTCTGGCAGTCCTGTGTATGTAACACAGGCTCTGCCATTCCTCCAAATTCAAAGAGAATGTCCAGTTGCTGGTATTATATTTTATCGATGTACATCTTCTTTGTACATTTGTAGTAATAAGGGATAAATTGCATTTTCATGAAAGGAGGAAACCTGCTGGTAAATTCAGCATTGCAGGGTAGAGCTTGACAAGAATCTAAATAATTTTAATTTTTCATAGGTTAACGTGACAAAATCTGCTGTTAGAAGTTGAGACTATTCTGCTCTTAGTTATGTGCGTTATGTTCTTTCATAGCAAGACTTTTTTAGAAAGCTCACAAGATGGAGATGTGACCCTACATTATGAATCTTTCACACAGTTTCTGGTAAACAACCAGAGGTGAAGCTCAGTCTCGGGAGTTAGTGTTTTTGAGCTTGATCACGTGAGTTTAAGTAAAATTACATAAGGATGTATTAAGAGTTAGGAATGACCACTGGGACCATAATTCATACATAGATAGCTTGAAGTGCTGACTTGTTCTGCCTGCTTCAGTAGGAACACTTGTGATTTTAACTGAAGTATATGTTGATTACTGTCTTAGAGGCTTGAATGCACTTCACCAAGAAGGTCATTGCTTTGTAGTGGACAGAGAGGAATTTAGCAATGGATTGATGAGCAATAACCTGGTGGCTTTGTTTGTTATGAGGTGTAGCAAAATTGTGTGGGGTATTTTTAAGCAATGAAAATAGTAACAGTCTGCTGATGGCAGTTGGCTGAACATTATAATGAAGAATAAATTTTTTTTTAATGTAAACTTTAATCTTGATGTCTTTGTAAAAAAGCACTGTTAATTGTAGCAATTGAAAGCTTACTTGGTGCAAAAATAGTACTTAAAAGAATTCAAAGACAATGAATATTAAAATTCTGCTCTTCAGAAAGCAGTGGCTTTTTAAAACCAAACAACAGATAGCTTTCTCTTATTTCCTATTCTAGAGGCTTGCTGGTCTAGAGCCAGTCCCTCAAAGTAACAGGACCACCAAATATTTCCTAAGAAGGGGATGTTTCCATTAGATGCTCATCACTTAAATCTAGCCACCTCCCCCCCCCCCCCCCCCAAAAAAAAGCACACATTTCTCTTACTGCATTAAGTGTGAGTAAAACA